>CAEGAE010096064.1:0-45248 GCA_903067095.1 Girardinus metallicus
GTAGCTGGAGATAGGCACCAGCAACCCTCCCGACCCCATTAAGGGACGAAGGGTGAACAGAAAATGGATGGATGGATGGATATAAAATATAGGTAAATACGAGTTATCGGCCATAACAGCGATATTAATATCAGATATTGATATCGGCCAAACTTTATCATCGGTGCATCTTTGTTTTAAAAAACATTTCTTTGGGTTTGTGTTCTACTTATTTGAGCAACAATAACATATATGCAATAAAAAATGATTCTGCAATGAAATGTTTCTTTAGCTGTTAGTATCAGATTTTACCATCATAACCTAATAATACAACCAAATTCGTCTTACATTTTAATAACATTCATAGTAATAGTTTACTATGAATGTTTTCTTAACTAACTTGATTATTGGTGTATAAAAGAATAATTTTACTAGTAAAGATACTAACACAGTTACCTTTTACAGCGAAAGATATTCAGTTACTCTCACCTGTTTATCCCCTAAATAAGGTTAAAAAAATTGGCTCTCATCTAGTATTGCATTTATAATGAGATCTTTTATCACAACCTGGCAGCTTTCAGGTTGTTTTTATTTCCCCGTTCACTTTGGACAGATAAGGAGACGGGCCTGCTTGTGAAAATTTACATCATTCATGAGCAACAGGCAAGTCCTGACATGCAGCATTTACTGGTGCTGCTTACTGTTTACACAGTTTAATGTGTGTTTCTGTATGTGGGTGAGTGTATTGTAAATGGTTTCCTATGTATAATAAAAATTTACTGTATCAGTCACTTAAAGAATGTATTAATATTCACAAATCCAGTACGAATAGTTTTTAATTCACCAACATCAGAGACTTTGAATTTCCATGCTGAAATTTGATTTCTGTTTGGAAGAAAACACTTCCAGGGATAAAACAGATCGAAGCAGTGAATGTTTTCAGTGTCTTCATAAATGGAATAAATGACACACTAATTATGTGTCACATAGTTACTGTCAAGCCTCGTTTCCAGTGAACCTCACTGAGGTGAGGTGTCTTCTCACAGTTCCAAACTGGCACCAAAATCCATCCGCCCCTCAGTGACAGGCAGGCCTAGAACCATGGATTGAATGATTCTCTGCCAAGAGCTTATTGTCGTACAACTCCTCAGAGTTTTCTGTTTAAAAGCACTAAAAAGAAAACTGCTCAGAAATTGATAAATTGTGTGGTCTGTAAATATGTCTCACATTACAGAGGGGAAACGATTTAAGAATTTGTGTCCGTGTCATTTGAGTTTGACAGCAGACTTTGGTAGTTTTGCTCTGGTAACGTCTGACAAAAAACGGACAAATGCAGAAATAATACTACACATAACATCAACAGTACTCGATGTACCGTATTTTTCAGACTATAGAGCGCACCATACTTTATGCCGCACCTACAAATTTTTTGAAAAAAAACTGGAAAAGTACATATATAAGCCGCATCGGGTATCTCCGCCGCTCTCAGTTTTCCATAAGGACGCAGCAGAGGGCTGCGTCCTTAAACCGTCTGCAATGGTTTCGTTCACGCCGAGCTTACGTGCAGCGGCTCTATTTCCCTCCTGTATAGCCCTCAACTTGAAAGCTACAGGAAGTGAAGAGCATCCCTGGCGGTGTGAATGTGTGAAACATGTCAGTTGTGTACATCAATCCAGATGTCTTTGTTCACCACCTTATCTGCCTCTATGAAAGTTTATTTTCTGTTGGGCTTACTATGTATTGCTTAATGTGTAAATTATGTAATCTGAACGTGAAGAAATGAGTTTGAAGAAATTTCATGTTCTAAATGAAAATTTTGCACTTTCTTCTTTGATTTCCAATTTTGACTTCCAGTGATTCACTTCCTGCTAAAGAGCCCCCTGGTGGTTGAAGAAAAATCCACAGAAAAGCCGCACAGGGCTACAAGTCGCAAGGTTCAAAGCGTGGGGGAAAAGTAGCGACTTACAGACTGAAAAATACTGAACTAGTAAAATTTTAAACGTATTTTTAATTTGCCATAAATATGTTGTGCTGTTTCTAGATTGAACCCCGCTTCCGCCTATTCAAAGTTCAGTCCTACTGCCTGATATGTCAAAGAAAACAGCTGAAGTGCCTTGACACAATGGTACTAGACACTATTGGTAGGCACTTGCAAAGCAGCGAAGCAAGGTAATTTTTCTTAGTTCTGGCTGGCCGCAGTCCTGAGAGTGGAGATAAGGAAGACTGTAGATATTAGCTTCTGTGTTAGAGCTAATGGGCACGACACACAGGACAACATCGAAAAGCAACAGTTTTCTCAATCAATGTCTCTGTCACTATCAATGTGATAGTGACAGTGACAGTGACAAAAGTTTAACCTTTTTCAACTTTTTTTGTGTCGCATCGCTAGCCGGCGTGTGCACATTTGTGAGCTCAAAATTTCACATGCAGGAATTTTGCAGGTCACTTGGCGTTTGGCTGAGGAGGGCAAACAAGTTGTCGCCTCGCATGTGTCGACCCTTTAGACTGTGTCCAGTGTGTGTATTAATCCATATTAAGGTATATTTGGTTTTGAATTGTTGAAACAGCCAGTTCTAAGAATTTTTAGAGATAATCTCAAGTATTTGGGAATTTCAGCCATTAGTGGGTGGTCCTGGTCCCTGACCCCCGCTAATACCAGAACCTAACTAAATATATGTTGCAGCTAATGTCACATAGTTTGGACATATTTATAGATATATTTATGCATGTGCTTCTCTACGTTAGAAAATGACTGGAAACAAAACAATCAGTCAACTACCATTAGTAAGGACCCAAGTTGGAGTCAACAAGAGTAAAAGGAATTGAAAGTTGACTTTAGGATCAAGATCAGGTTCTGTTCTTCATATTAATGACATGATTTTGTATTTGTTCTGTTCTTGCTCTTAGAGGAGTTTCTGATATGTGGTTTCCTGTCCTATTCTGTTAAGGCTGGTCTTTTCTGTTCAGTGTTGTCTTTATTTCCTGTTTTATTTCTCTCTCCTTTCTGAGTTTTCCCCCCATCATTATGCTTGTACACTTTTGTAGTTTCTGGTGTTTCTTTGAGTTCAGTTTCTGTTCTGCCATTCATTAAATTTGGCCCCACTTGCCAAGTTTATGAGTTTCTTTCCTGATATCACCACTTTTGGATGAAATATTTGGTTTTTGGATTTTCCTTTTGCACTTACTGTCCTCTGTCTCCCGCTTCGCCTGCATTTGGAACCTTAGAAACACACCAAAGTGACAACAGAATGCAGCACTAAATATCTAAATGTGACAGTTTTGATTGGAGGAAAGGACTTATGGTTTAAAGTCCCCAAAGGCAAATGTGGATATGCACTGCAGTGCCTCACAATGAATATGCCAGAGATATGCACACATGTTCACACACTCGCATAGCAACAAACAGAAAACCAAAGGAGTCATACTTTCCATACAATGCAGAGATACGGTGACATGATGTAAGTATATTTAGCAGCTGGGGTGGGCAAATCACATGTAAGATAAAGTTACAACAGTATTCATGTCTTTATCGCGATTGCCTTTGTTTTTCTATCTCTTGCATCAGGTTGACAGAAGACTGTGACGTCCTAAGTTGAACTCACTGTTTCCCACAAGGGTTTAAAAAGTAAATAGCCTGTTCTTTGAGGTCTAGAAAGCAGTGTACTGTCTTCAGACAATAAATAAAGACTATAATCCTTTGTGTAAAGGAGATTTGTGCCAGTTTAACTAAACAAACAAATGACTTTGAGCCAGCCTGCTCATTTTCTTAACTTGTCTCTATGTAATCCTTCATGCGTAGCGAGGGTTCTTATCCATCCTCTGGTTAGAGATTCAGGCATTCTGATCAGCCTCTGAAAATGTGTTTTTACAAAAATTATTGATATGCTGACTGAATAATTGGACTGATTTAATTTATATAGTTGAATGTGAATTGGTTCTGTTTGTTTTGGAAAGTGCCCTGAGAAAACATACATCCATTATCTTTACCGCTTTATCCCTGCAGGGTAACAGAGGAACTAGTGCTACGTTCAGTGGTCATTGTGTGAAAGGTGGGGTCCATCGTGGACAGGTCGCCGATCCATCACAGGGAGACAACATCTGCAGTGTGCAGATGTATTGGGTAGTTTCAAACCTGAAACCTGGATGGATGGATGGATGGATGGATGGATGGATGGATAATCTCTGTTTTTTTATATATATTTAGTCAACTTTAAGTAAAATGAATTTTACTTAAAGTAAAGGCAACCATATCAAACAGTCAACCAAACTGTACATCAAGAAAATGTGAAAATTATTTCTAAAAACAATTCAGAAAATTTGGATTGTTTTGCAGCATTTATAAAAAGTTGTCATAATGTTGTTGTTTTTTTAATACAAAAAAGCAATAACTTCACTCATGTTTTTTTCATTGGTTTACCTCAATTTTCTTAGTGTTCAGTTTGAACTTTAGTTCCCTTATGGTGCATTCACATTCACACCAGCTACTTTAAAACAGCGGTATTATGTGTTTTCAAGGCACATAGCGCCATTTGACAGCACAATTAAATCACTATGTTACCTTCAGTTCTAAAAATGTATTAAATATGACTTAAAAGAAATCTGACTTCATAATTTAATGCCTTGAAATTTGGCCTGTCTCTTTAAAACCTCCTGCTCTTTCTGATAGTCAGGGAATCATCACAACATGGCTACTCTATTTACCCTTTAGCAACATTTTTACCAGTATTTCATTGAGAAATACCTCATATAATGAGCTCAGCTGATGCACAATACCACTGGGTGTTTGCTAATTTCTGGTTGCTAGTCTGAAGGAGCTGAGCCGGGAGTTGTGGGTTGAGGGCTACTCTGTGATGCAGAAGCTCAGAAGCCTTGAAACTGCAGCTCTGAGGAAGCTGAGCCTTGAAGGTTAGGTCCAACCAGGTGATTTGCATAGCTGAGTGGTTGCCATGGATATTAAAGAATTTCTCCAACATGCATGAAAGAATCAAAGGAACACTCCAGGTATGTTTTTGGTGAAGGAGTAGCATTAGAACTTCATATAAAGCTCAAAAAAGTCAATTTTACATTATACTGCCCTTTTAATCAAACTCTAGTTTGTTTACCTAGAAAGTCTGGCTCATTTGAGGAGCCATGCAGAATCAACTCTGACGCAGGTTGTAGTCATCATCTTAGCAAGTTGTAACAGAAGAGGCCCCAACTATTCTTAATTCATTTGTTTGGCAGCATTTTCGCTTTGGAGTAGGAATAGCAAATTGAGACAGACTCACAAACAAGACACAAACAATATGTAAGCACAGCAAGTTGTTCACACAGCAAGGAGGCAGAAAGCATCGCCATAACAACCATTAGCTGGAATCTAGTCGTACACCGAGATATGTCACAATGACAGAACACGGTATAAATCGCCACTGGGAAATTGTCAATGTACTGCAGACATGCATGATTGAAGGGTTTTATAGAAATCAGAAAAAGACAGATATCAGTTTGATGCAAAATCTAAAATATTTGGAATAAATGCCTTCTTGCAGCATAATTTTGATCTTGAAAGTTTTTTAACATTAAAATATAGTGGTATCTGATATCACTATTACTATTTGCCTTATTACTGCTAAGTTCGACAACCACTACTTACTGGAAATGTGTGTATATCACTGCAAAAAATGACCTCAGCTGGCTCCACCTTCTCTGATTCAGTTAAACTCACAATCCCACAATCCTGTGCTGCATCACTGTCACTGTCATGTAACCAAACAAATATAGAAACAAACATCAACAAGATGGAAATAAATATCATATTGTTAATATCAGCCCATTTTTATTTAGCGGAGCGATACCAATATGCTAAAACATGAGTAACATCGGCCAATACCGATATTAGTCCCAATATATCCTCTCTGTTTCTGATAAAGACACAAAGGTGTGCATCCCTAACATATTTCATATCTGTTTTAATTGGATTGCACTGCAAAAATACAAAATCTTAGTGAGTATTTTTGGTAAAAATATTTTAGTACACTTGAAATAAGACAAAACTAGCTTACAAGTAACTTTTCCACAAGATATAGGAGTGTGTTTTAAGTCAATAATTCCTTAACATTCATGGAAAAGTATTAGTTACATTAAGAGACTTTTTCACTGCTAACAATAAATTTTTAACTGTGCTATCAGTGAAAAATTCTGCCAGTGAAACTTATACTTTTGAATTATTGGATTATTGAGTTATCAGAATTATTGACCTAAACCAAGCTGCTACATCTCATCAAAGAGTTATTTGCAAGTTAGTTTTGCCTTATGTCAATTGTACAAAGATATTTGCATTACAAACTGGTAAATGGCAAGATTTAGTATTTTTGCAATGTAATCATCAACAATTAGCACATTATCTGAAAAATACCTGAATTTGAGGTAAAAGCAGTGATATAGGAAAGCCCTTTCCTATGTCAAGGTGAACTATCTATCGTATCATCCAAGGTAAACTGAACATTCCCAGCACTTCGTGTGGTTGACACAAGGTTAGAGAAGAACCAACAGAGTAACAGCGCGTCCTTGCAACTGTAACATGCGGCCAGTTAAACAACATTGATGAAAAATGAAACCTCACACGGGAAGCTGAATCATCTTGATGTCCGATCTAATCTCCTCTCATTGAGTTTTAGTGATCTGTTGGGGGCTCTCAGGGGCCACATGCATTAAGCCATTGCTTACACGTAGTTGTCACATGTTTTATAGCTGCTTGTTAACAGTCCCTCTGACTGCTGGCCATCCTTTGACCCTTGTTGAAGCCTTGACGACTGTGCTGCGGACCACACAGATTCGTCTGAGCAGTGTAAATCCCAGAGAGCAGAGCGGCAGCTCCACAGCCTGCCCGTACACGTCCTGCTGTGTGCTGCTGTCACCACACCTTCAGCTCCCAAACAGCACAATTATCCTGCACCCAGTGACAGAGTTCAAGGCAGCTTGAGCTGTTTGGCATGGCTTTAATTTGACTTCCACTGATGAATCTGTCAACAGCGTCAGTTAGCCCGTCTGCGGCACGATCCCGACGCAAACACAGGAGGGCCGTTATAAATCTCACAAGGTCGCTGTCAAGAGGAAACGTGCGACGTCTACAGCAGACATTTGTGACAGCGGTGATTTGTCAGCTAATAATGGATCTCTGCAGCAGGTATAGTTTGTATCACCAGCGAAGGAAAAGGTGTTGGGGGAGGGGGAACTGACAAACAAGAAGTCGACCTCTAAAACGAACAGATTTTCTGCAGGTAATGGAATTGAATGGCAGCAGAGAATGGAGTGGAGCCTGAAGAGGAATGCAGAAAGTGAGCTAAACACCTCCCACAGGTCTGCTGGGAGAGCAGGCACACACATGTGGCCCAACCGACCGGCTCCCAGGACCCGGGAGGAGACGGCACGCCGGCCCAGCAGGGACTCACGGCTTTACGCCTATAGTCTAGTACGAACCTCAAATTCACCCACAAGCAGGATATAATACTTAGAAATGATTTACATTTCTATAAAACACAATTTAAAAACAAAGAATTTCTAGTTTCTTTGTTTTTCATCCTAAACATCCTTTCTGTTTCTGATATAGACACAAAAGTGTGTTTCTATACAGAAACCCTCAGTATCTGTCTCCATTATGGATCTAGTTCTATGTGATATAGTTACAGAAAACTTTATCAAAACAATCACATTTGTCTTAGTAAAGAAACAGCTTGTGTGAGTAGAGTTTTCCCTGGCTGTACTGGAACATAATGTAATGCAGTGTGGCCCCTCCCCCACCTGTCGCTGTGCACTGTGGGTCAGCTGAAAGACAACTTTCTCTGTCCTGTCACATCAAAGCAAACAGATTTCCAACTTAATTCTATAGTTTCCTTCAAATGTGTGTTTCAAAATTAAAATTACAATAATTAAAAATTAGACTGCACTAAAAGTCAATATGTTGTGACATTTTAAAAGTAGTTTGATTGATTTTTCTTCTAAATTTTGACTAAATGCAGATAGTTCATGGTGTTTATTATTATTGTTATTATTTAAATTGTTTGTGTTTTCAGATTAAACCAAGGTTATTAATCCTCACGAATACAAAAATAACAAAATTCCCCCCAGCTGAGAGTTCTTCTAAAATTGTGAACATAAAGTGGCAGCATGTCCAGTTTCTCCAGCTAAATGGAGCCTAATGTCCCCCTGATGCTGCATGTCCTCTCATCAGCAGGCTGGAAAAGACTATTACAATTCCCCTCACTTACAAGTAGGAGGCCCATACCTGTAAGAATCAATATCTTACATCATTTTGGCAATAGCAATTATTTAGTTTTTCAAATCGACCTGAAAACAGATTTTGTTTTGAGTCGCTCTCAAGGTTTTTTTGCACTTTGTTTTAGGAAAAAAAATGCACGCTATATTTTTTATTTTTCTATGTTCCTGTTTGTTGAGCTAATTTATTATTAAAACATTTTGTGGACACCTTTAAGCTTTGTCAAAATTTTGTCTTAGGTTTTAAACAAAAGAAAACAAAAGAAAAACCACAAAGATACCTGGAGGCCAGAAGTTTGAAGTATATCAAACGTAAATAATGGAAAGAATCGCATCAGTCCTAAGGTGCCAAATGACCCCGTGTTCATTTGGCATCGAATCGATACCAAAGCTATGCGGCATCCCACCCCTCTAACGGTATTTTTATCTAAGTTTTTGTCCTGTTTTAGTCCAGTGAAGCTGGAGGATGTCGAACTGGTCCGAAAAATATTTAGATGAAAAAAAGGAAAAATATCTCTTCAATCAAAATATTTCAACAACTGATTTTTCTACGAATTGTATAAATATTATAGCCGTGTACATTTGTCATTGAAAAGTTCTTCTTTTTAGAATAAACATGTCGGATTCTTTGTTTTTTTTGTGCAAAAAAACTCAGCACAAGTTTTCTACTCCCCTCCGTAAGAGTGTCAGCTATTAAACCTCTGACAGAGCGCGCGTGTGCGTGCGTGTGTGCGCGGGTGTACGTGTGTGTGTGTGAGAGAGAGAGAGACAGAGAGCCTGAGATGGTTAACAATTAACCTGAGCGGCCGCTGAGCCGGAGGTAACGAGGACAGGCGATGCGAAGATCAGAATGAAAATAGCAAGAGAACAGGTGTGTGTGGGCGTGTGTGACGGGGTGCGCGCGCCGTGAGTATGCAGGGAGAAAGTGAGAAGCAGTGCTCCGGTCAGGAGAAATGAAAACAAAACTGGAGGCTCAGAAACTTACAGCCAGTTGCTGGCGCTGACGGAGAGGAGCGCGCAGCAGAGCATCAGGACGCAGCGCAGAACAAGATCCTCACTCATCTCGAGAGGCAGAGAGTGGAGGTCCGACGGGCCGAATAATCCCCAGGTAAGAGGGGCTCGAAGGACGGTGAGTAAACCAGATTGAGGGATGTTACTCCATGGTCCCGCATCCAGGGGTTCCCGTCCCGTCCTCTACCACAGGCAGCTTCCACGCCACGGCACAGAGCGCTCAGATATATATGAAGAAAAACTAAGTATATTTAGAAAAAAAAAAAGAAGAAATCTTAAGTTGATGATTTGTAGTCTGTTTGTTTTCCTTTTCTGCTGCGCTTTACTGAAAGCGCGTGGAGAGGTGAACGAGCTCTTCCTCCTTCTGCGCGGGTCTGACACACTGAGTCCGTCCCGTCCCGTCGGCTCTGCCCTGCCACATGCGCACAGCCTGAGCGGGCCCCCCTGCACACACGCCGCCGTGTCTCCGTAAGTCTGATGAGGAGAGACCGTGAGCGCTGACTTTAGTTGAGGGGCGGTGCCAGGATGGAGAGGTATGCCACCAGGATGGGAGGTTTTTTCTTCTTCTTCTTTCCTAAATCTTCGTTTTTGTGAAGGGGATGAAGTAGGCGGGTTGAGTGAGCTGCTGAAGTGTTGTTTATATGTGTGTGTGTGTGGGGGGGTGGGGGGGGGGGGGCGTGCGTGTGCGTGTGTGTGTGTGTGTATATATGTTTTAGCATTTCTCATCTTGTAAGATTCATTTTTTCCAACAAATACTCAACTTGTGAAGAACCACTGCTCCTTATAGGTCCCAAAGGCCGGTACCAATAAGAAGAAATTCTGATTTAGTGTTAGTGGTCAGGCTGACCCTGAATGAAAAATGAATGGAAGTTAATCCAAAGCACTTGTGAAGAAAGACATACTATGTGGTGTGCGCGTGCGTGCGTGTACGTGTGTGCGTTTGTTTGTAATACCTTGTGGGGACCATTTTCCTGACACATACTACATTGTGGGGACCTACTGCTCCTTGTGGGGACCCGAAGCTGGGTCCCCACAAGGAGCACCTTAGGACTAAGGTGTGAATTGAGCTTTGGTTAGGGTTAGGCATGTAATGGTTAGGTGTTAGGGTAAAGGTAAGGTTTAGGCTGTAGAAATGAATGGAAGTCAATGACAAGTCCCTACAGAGATAGCCACACAAACGTGTGTGTGGGTGGGTGCGTGTGTGTGTGTGTTTGTGTTTTAGAGTTCTCCTGGGAGGATGCAATAGCACAGCCATTCACTATTGCCCTCCCATGCCACTCACCGCTCCTGTCCAACATGCACACACACGCACCGCGCTCACACCACACACTCCTCTCGCTTGGCCTCGCCACCAAATATTCTGCGGCTAACGTGGCTATTTAAAGCTCGGCTGCAGAATGTCTACGCTTAAAACCAGAAACATTCAAATAATCAGACAAACAACACCATTGCAATACTCACTCAGCAGAACTTTATACAACATGTAGGTAATAAACAGGGATGTGTGTGAAACTACTAACGCTTCATGACTGACGTGATGCAGACTAAAGAGAACGAGATGAAGACTGAGCAGAATGAGGAAAATTATTCATTCAAAAACACGGACATGGAAGTCTCTTGGTTTAAATTACATTTGATGGATTCCAATTTGTCAATAATAATGATTTATTAATCTTATTTTGTTAATATTGGTGGTCCTCAGGGTTCTGGACTGGGATCCTTTGTGTTGTTGTTGCCTTCTTTAGACATTATCAATGTTATATTTATTCTTATGTTGGTGAAACCAAGTCTTGCTAAGTAGTCACTGTAAGTTTGTAAAACAAATAAATAAAACAAAAAATTAAAAAGGGAAAAAAGGAAATAAAAAACAGGAAACTGTATATATATATTTTTTTCTTTTACTTTTGTGTCATCTACCAAAATTTGTAAATAGTTTTAACCAGAATTGTCTCTCACTTTTAATTTAGCTTTATAGTCAAATGTAAGCATTTGCAGTTACACCTTTACTGAAAAAGTGTTTTGAGCTTGATTCTAAGGTTTTCAATTACATTAAACATGTCAGGCTGAATTATGCTAGAAGCCTGTATAAAAGGATGCAAATGCATAAAAAATCTCTGCCATCCTTGGTAATACATCAGTCCTAATCGGCTATTTATTCATCTGAAGGCCAGTGCAGACGAACGAGGAAACAAGAAGGTTTTGTCTCCAAGTTCCTTAAATTCACAGTGAAAACTACAGTAAACAGTGTACGCACAGACATAAAGATTTAAAAGATATATTTTTGATGGGAAAAATAACAAAAATAGACAACACTTATAGAGATGACAAGACCGAACTTGTTGCTGTTTTTCTTTCATGTGGCTCAATCCGTGTATGTGTGTGTGTGTGTGGGAAGGCGTGCGTGTGGGTGTGCGTGTGTGTTTTGACAGTCAGTGTATGAGATAAAGTGAGATAAGATAAGCCTTTTACATTCGTCAAGAGGAAAATCCAGGCATCGCAGGAGCAGATTGTACATTTAGGTGGAATGAAATGTTAAGCAATATATAGAGTTTAAAAATTATGTTGTGATTGAATAATCACCTATAACGCAATTGGAATAAGTGTCAATAGATAATAGATCACTGTAAACATAGAGAACTAGAGCATTTTTATGGGCATCAAATGAAGCCAATTTTTGCTGTAGATACTGTATATTATTACATTAGTAGGTTTCAAATTCCTAAAACAGATGTCAACAGGTTAGTAATTTGGGCTTTCAAACTAAAACTTAGACATTTTTCTAAATAAGAGCCTTAATTCTTCATAGCTTGTTTTCAAATAATAAGAAAAACTTCATTGATCCCAAAGGTAAATTCAATAATTTATATATCTTTACTGAAAATGTAGCTTGCACATTTCAATGGAACTAAACCAGTGACAAAAAGGTTACTGTTGATCTTGTAAAATAAAACTCAGCCAGATTCTTTTTCATAGGTTAGATTATTACATGACGGGGTTTCAAATATCCCAAGGAAGTAAAATGGTGCTGAAAAGGAGATCATGTTGGACCTTAGAAATAAAAGGTGTGTCCTTTAATGGGTTTCAGTAAAATAAAGTTGTTTCTCATGGCTCAAATAACCAACTTGATGTTCTGGCGACTGCTTGCTTGGTGTCACATATAAAACACTCGGATTTGAAGAAAGAAGACGACTTCACATCCGGTTGGCAAACAGCTGTTTGGTGGACATTACTGCCACCAACTGGTGAGGAGTGAGGGTCAGAATGGCAATTTTGTTTAAGAAATTTGTTAAAAATTATGTGAATTATCAATTATTTATGTTTGCATACTGTTTACTTTGATATTAATACAGTTCTCAGTATTCAGCACAAGTGCTATTGTGCGAATGTTTTA
This sequence comes from Girardinus metallicus, assembly GCA_903067095.1. Classification (NCBI taxonomy): domain Eukaryota; kingdom Metazoa; phylum Chordata; class Actinopteri; order Cyprinodontiformes; family Poeciliidae; genus Girardinus; species Girardinus metallicus. Next base: position 12,635 of record CAEGAE010096064.1, read on the forward strand.
TTTTCAGAAATTTTACTGCTCAAAAAAGTTAAAGTAGCCACTGTTAAAGTATTGTATATCGCCAAGGCTGTTCTTATGGGCAGAAACAATTTTTAAAAACTGTATAATTCATACAATTAATAGGAAATCTAATTAATGATTTGTTTACTACTTTTTACTAAATCACTATTGAAATATTTAAAACTAAATTGAGTCGTATGTGCATGGAATTTAATTGTGACCCAAAGAATCAAAATTGAATTCAATTGTGAAGTTCTTTACAAAACACAGCAGATCTATCCGTTTCATGTATATCATGTCTGAGTGTTACAAATATAAAATACAATAAGCAGTGAATAATGACTTCCAGCAGTTCCTCAAACTGACACTTTTTATAAGAAAACTAAACATGTGTGAAAGTGAGACATTACTGCTGTTTCAGTCACAATACAAAGATCTGAAAAGACCTCATTGAGAACTCAGAGACAGGAGGTTTCATCAGAAGGTTTTCTACTTACAAGCCAAGCTTAATCTTGTGTGTCCATGTGTGTGTGTGCATGTGTTGCTGCTGGTGGCCATGATGAGTTGGATGTTTGTGTGTATGTGATCACTAATCTCATTTCAGTTCCCAGAGTTGGGATAGCAAAATATTTTACCTGCTGGGACACAACAGTACATAAGGCCCACTGATCTACCACACATACATGCACATGCACATGCAAAAAGTGTTTTCCCCCTTAAAAAATTCAATCTGCTTTTGCGACAAACTTGAATGTTTCAGATTGTCAAAGAAATGTTAAAATCAAACAAACACCACCTGTGCATTCACACCAGCTCTATTTAGTTTGGTTCAGTTGAACTGAACCAGAGTTTCTGTGCCAAGAAAGTCTGGTTCAGTTGGGGAGTTGTGAATGTGAATGCGTAATCAAACTGTGATTTGGACCAAAAAAACAAACTCTGGTCCTCTAATAAACCTAGGTTTCAGTTCAGCTGAAGTGTTTGAAGAGAAATGTGAACGCCAAGTGGCCAGAGACCGCTCCAAAAAATGGAAGTGGACTACAGCACAGGGCATTCTGGATAAACACAACCAAAACAAACGTGTGTCTAGAACTAGCTGGAGAAATGACTCGTGGTCTGTCATCGAAGGGAAAAGAGAAATCCTACAACCGCTAAAGTCTCATGCCACTCTATTTTTGTTTAAGGAAGTTGCGCTCAGTGTCTTCTTCAGAGGTCTTTGTATCACTTATTTCAATTTAGGCGAGGGGAGGAACTGGTTGCTCAAGGGGTTTGGTTGGCTTCACAGTGTAGTGTGAAAGCAAATCGCTCCAGCTGAAAATGTAACAAATGTTGCAGTTTTGCTCCTCAGTCAAACCGAGTCTACTGGACTATCAGGTGTGAAAACACCCTAGGTCTTCTTTCTAGACTGGGAAAACCTTGGCATCCCCCAGCATGATGTGGAGAGGGTTGCTCAGGAGAGGAATGTCAGTGTTTCTCCCTTGGACTTGTTGCCTCTGCTCACTAATCTTGGATTAGCAGAAAATAGTGGATGGATGGCATATTGACACATTTTCTTGTGCTTTTCACCTCTTTCACTTCATACACTTCATATTCATACATACACTTGTATTTATTTTAAATTTGAAGAGTTTTATTGATAGCTAAAGTTGCTGACAAGGTAATTCTCTCAAAAACATGAAAAATGGAAATAGTAGAAAGCAATATGATGTGATGGACTGATGTCCCAGCTATACCTTACTTCCTGCTAAACACCTCTGGAGATATCCATGGAGAGAGGCAAATTCCAATAAAACGAATCATCATCATCATCATCATCATCATCATCATCTTCATCTTTATCTTTGAAGTGTCTTATCATCACCAGTCATAGCTGAAACTGTGTGGAACATCATAGTTAAATAAGATAACAAAGCATAAAAATAAAGTAACAAAGTTCTAATAAATTAATAACTCAAATCAAACCCAATAAAACAACACAAATAAGCAGATAGAAAGATACAGTTAAGTCCAATAAAATCAAAACCAGTAAAGCTAAGGTAAAATCAAGTCTCAGTTCAGTTGAAGGCCAATGATTGGAAATAAGTTTTCAGACATGTTTTAAACATGACAACATGTAATTCAGCAAATCACTCTGATTACCAGCTGATTGTATGGATCATATGTTAATCTTTTTAACCATTAATAACAAAATAAAAAAAACTAAACAAAATAAACGAACAGGAAAAATAAAATTAGTTCATTCATTACATCTTGTCCTGTTTTCCCCTCTGCTCATTATCAAGGTTGCATCAAAACTATGCATTTGTTTTCTAAACACTGAAGCACAATATTCTTAATTTTTTAATACATTATAAATATGTTCTTGGTGAAAGTCTTTGCATTGCTTTCTTAAATGAATAGCAGTGGGATTATTTTTTTCTCTAAGATGAAGATGTGAATGAACTGATCTCAATGAAGGGTCAGCATGAACCAGGAAGTAAATCTTCTAACTTTTGTTCATTCAGTTTGAGTAAAGTGAACACACCGCCAGGATGTGTGGCTGCTGAGGATATCCAAGTTTACAGCCAGTGAAAGGAACTATTATCCCTTCGAACTCAAGATATCTGGGCTCACTACATGCAGACAGACAACACACACACACCCACGCACACGCACACACTTGTTCACCCCCCCACACTGACTGTGAGTTCAAGACATAGGGAGGCATAGACAGGCATGACCACCTGAACTATATTAAAATGGGGTCGAGAGAGAAAAGGTCGAGCAAGGACGTGTTCCCCTTACGACGTCCCCATCTCTATGGCAACTCGAGCTGGCATACATGCCCATTGCGAAGGCATTCTGGGAAAGCACAGGTTTTATATTGCCCCTGGCTTTACACTCCTGTGCTATCACCCCGGTAACGCTAATGCTGCTTGGCCTTCTAACATTTACTCTTTGGCGACACACAGTCATGCACAAATGAACTGTTGCATGTGTACACACACACAGTGACTGTTAGTTCATTCTAACAAAGTGCATTATATCTGTGTGCTAGGTAGAAAACAATCCAAGTGAAAACCAGACCATTATTTTACACCTTGCTTCGTTCAGTGGGTCGGACCATTGGCTGATGAGAAATGATAGCTGTAGATAATAGATGTAGACTCTGTTGAAGGTTTTTTGGGTTCTTGTGGCCTTTATTTGAAAGTGCTAAGACAGGAAAGTAGGTAAAGAGAGAGAAGGAAGACATGTAGCAAAGGTGACCAGGCCAAGAATCAAACCTGCAACTTTCTGGATCAAGGACTAAGTCATCTTTACATGGGTTGTGCTTAACCCCCTACACCATCACATCACCCTGTGAGCAACATCTTTTCCAGCAGCAAAATGTCTTCCCAACTACTCAATATTTGGAAGCGTAGCCAACACGGACTGAATGGCTTCGTTCACTTCTTCCGCTGCCAATGCCAAACTACACGATTCTAAAACAACGCAGACAATCAACGTCATCGTTCACAACTTCTTCTGTTTGCTGATTGACACTGCTGAAATTCTGCTGGAGAAATCGAGGTCAGTAGGAGAAATCCGGAGCACTAAAAGAAGATGAGAATCAAGTGGAATTGCTTAGGAAAGTAATGGCCAGGCTTGGTAGAAAACAAAGCAGCAATCAACTCCTTCTCATTCACATTTTTACAACAGGTCTTCTATAACTGACAGTCTTCGTTAAAATGTATGTCCTTATCAAATTCTAGGGCAGGAATGTCAAGCTCATTTTTATTTTGGCCCATATCAAGATCATGAATGTTCTCATAGGGCCTGGTGAAAGAAAATGTATTGACAAAACCCATCAATAAATGTATGTTTCTGCATTTGAGACATGCTATAATTCTATATAGTTCTATATTTTTTTAAATTGAAAAAATATAGAACACCTTTTCCCATGTGTAATTTGGCAGTACACTGATTAGAACCGTTCCGATTTTATTGATAAAATGAAATGTAATTACACAATTCTTATTTTGAAGGCTCTACTTATGTGTCTCTAGAGTCTAGAAGGCCTTATAAAAACTTATCAAGGGCCGGATTTGGCCTAGAGTTTGATACTCTCTTAGGGTTTTCATACTTGCTTTATCACTGGGCACAAATTTCAGCAAAGATGGATTATTTTTTTGTACAACTAAGGGTTAGTTAGGTTTAAAGTGGGTAGAACAACATTCCAAGCCTTGAATATCTCACAGAGCATTATTCAGTTTATCATTTTATAATAGAGGATAGCACAACTGCAAACCTACCAGGAAATGGCCGTCCATCTGAGCCAATGACCTCATTATTTGACCCAGGTGTTTTGAAGCAAAAAGCTCTAAAAGGAACATCAAGCCATCCAACTCTTCCAGGTTTTTATGTATTCCACAAAGTAGGAATGAAAGTTATCCACACATGAATTAATCCAATGGTGTATTGATGGATTTTATTGATTGACTAATGATTAATTAATAAGTGACCATTTCAGTCAAGACCTTTCTTGTATCAAATGTCTTGACTGTCTTTCCATAACATGAAGGCAAATTTTTCATAATATGATGAATTTTAAGAAAGCACATCATTACATATTTTAAAAATATTGTCAACTGTAATAAATACTGGCAGGTTAATAATGTGAGAAAAAACAGCAATATTCACTTCTTCTTTTTAGACATATTTATAAAATATATCAAAACAGGAACGTCAATAGAAAAAGAAAAGTTGAAGGTAATAAAATGTGAAACAATGAGTCTCTCATGAGCAAGTGAGAAAAAAACATGGACATTTTTGAGTTTCAAAAGTCAAAAATTTTAGACTTGAAATTCAAAGAAATCCAAGATTTTTCTAGTAAATTTCAGAAGGATTTCTAGCAAATTTTCAACTTTTCAAACTCTGAAATTTCCACAGAAATTTGGCAGAAAATTACTTTTTATAAAATTGACAATAGCCCTAACACACCCTCCATAACGTGAATATTACTAGTTAATTGATTGGAACTCATCTTAATCTAACAAGCCGTTAATCGTGGATTAATTGTTTGGATCCCTAACAAAAATAAAATAAATTCTTGCCTTTCTCTGGCCTGATCTAGGTCTATGTCTGATCATCCATCCCATATCAAACTCCAGGCCTCCAGAGCCAGAGCCAGAAACTCCAAAGAGGATCAGCTCAACTAGAAATCTGAAGCCTAAAATGGATTGCTACAAAAAAGCGGAGATGTTTTAAGTAAAATATTGATCTTGAATATGACTGAAACTTAAAAAAAGTCAACTTAACATAGTCTGAGGTTAAACAAGCACAAATCCACACTGAAAAACCCCCCAAAAACAATCAGTGTTGATCTTAGAAATCAATGGTGACACCATGCTCTTTCTCTCGGGTCTCACAGATCTAGTTTTTCATCAGGCAGTGAAAGCCAGCTATCAACAGAAGAATCACAATGGCGGCTGTTGAAAGTGAAATGAACTAATTTGGTTATTTGATTTTCTGATGATCTAACGCTTTGTTGTGGTTTTTTCCCCATCTCAGCAGCTTCTCCCACGTGCGGTTGTTGTTTCTCGTCTCACTGCTGAAGTAGCTGAGCCGCCCCACGGGGAAATCTGCCTCACTGCTTTGAAAAAACACTTCATTTCCTGTCGCACAGATGATCCAGATTTAAATTCAATTGAATTTCCCCCTTGCTTTGCTCTCTCTCCTTCTGCCCGTTTTTTTCTGCTGCATCTATCATGTAGTTACTGATTAGCCTGGCATGCTGTGTCCTTTCACCTCTAAAGGACCCCAGCCATAACACAGAGGTTAGAGGTCAAACGCCCTCTGGCCTTCTCTCTGCGTTTGCTTTGTTGCTCATCTTCCTCATCCTCCCTTTCGTTTCATCCTCTTTTCTCGTTCCCCATAAAGAGTCGCTTTCACAGGGGGTTTTTGTGGAAAAGGTAGAGTGATATATTGAATCTGTGAGGTGGATGTTTGTGAGTAAAGTGTGTGTCGGTGTGTGTGTTTGGTGTCACAAGGGCTGTCAGGGGTTACGCCAGTAAATGAACAGCTGAGTGGTGATTTAGTCTGTATAAAAGCAGTCCAACTGTCATAACAAAGACACTTTGACAGCAGGCCAATAGGAGACAATGAGGAGTCACTGGTCCCCAGGAGGCCCCCAAAGGCCCCTTTGGACACATATACCACACACACACATACACCCCCGCACACACACACACGCACGCACGCACGTACACCCACAGACAATGGCTAGTCGGCAGCAGTCTCTCAGAGGCCTTGTGAGGGTGAGGGTCCAGGGGCCAGACTGAGCTCAATTCAAAGGACCCAAGAGGCGTCAGTGACAAAGCCCGGCAGGCGTCAGAGGGCCACTGTGGTCGGCGGGTTGCCGTATTCTCCTTCATCCCTACGATGAACTAGTGATGTACAAGCAACAGAAATACGCATTAATGTTGCTTTCTACTGCATTAAAAATACAAAATAGTCTTTTTTGTGATTTATTAGATTAGTGCCTTATACTTACAAACATATTCACACGCCACATCTTTACATTTTGTCATGCTATGACTGCAATCTTGGGGGAATTTCATGTGGACAACACAATGATCTTCAAATTTCACAAATTGGAATTCTGAAAATAAATTTACTTAGTACAAGGGTGTCCAAAGTGCAGCTCAGGGGCAATTTGTAGTCCCTTGACTGATTTTGAATGGCTCCCAACTGTAATTTTAAAGTGATACTTATTTAGCTCGTCCATTGCAGCTGGTTAGTGGATGCTGATGATCAGAGTAAAATTATTACCAACATAATTTTCTTTCATTGGAAAGTGTGAAGTACGACACAAAGTGTTCCTATTTTTATAACCAAGCTTCTATAATAAGCAGAAGCACGTCAATCCAGAGATATTTTTTGGAAAGCCGACTTTGCTTTTCCCAAATCAGTTTTCAGTTAATTCATTAAACTTGACCAACCAATCATTTTGAAAGAAATTTGTTCAATTAATCTCAAAATTATCTGAAAACCAGATATCTTTCTTTTAATACAGCAAACGTGCAAAAATACTTTTTAAATTTTGAGTCTGATGAATAACATCCCTTTTCTACAAAAAATAAAAGTAAAGTGAACTATGTTATTTGGTTGATTTTAGTTATTCTTATTTTCTTGCACTGACAGTACCTTTGACTCAAATATTTTTGCCCACATGACACAAAGTTTCAACAACCCTGGCTTAATAGAAACACATCAATTCAAACCCCAAACCCTCAGTAACTACAATATCCTCAAAGTAGGCGGTGCTTAGCCAATGCCTGAATAAGACGCTGATGAAAATAGATGATGAGCGCTAGCACCATGACTAATTTACTAATATGTCTCATGTAATTGTTTACATCCGTCACTACCATGATTTTTAATGACTTATGACATAAGCAACTTCTTCACATGTGATTTTAATTGCACTTCATATTTAATGGAAACTCCACAATTTGAATTTTAGTTTTTTGACATTAAAGGAATATTAAAAAAGTTTTATGAACATCTGTAAATTTAGTGTGTAGCTCTGCCATTATGTTCAGGTTCATGGTGCTGCTGGATGTTACACCACTGTCCCAATCAGCTACAACAAATGTCTTTGTCTGAAGAGATGCATTCTCATAACATGATGCTGCCACCACCATGTAATGTGCAGTATTAGTTTTCTACCAAACAGAGTGCTGCATATAGGCCAAGACAACATTTGGTGTCAGTGTCTTCTGACCGATGTATCTTCTTTGTGTGTTTGCTTAGTCCCATGATTCTTTTTTTTGTTTGTTTGTTTTTAACAGACTGTTACGGGAAGGCTAGATTGGTAGAACAATAAATGTTGCTGCTGTTTGATTCTCCAGATGTACCGTGGGGCTCTTGGTTCTTCTCTGGCAGACTTGCTGTTGTGCACTCTTTAAATTTCCAGATGTCTGGTTAAACAGAACCTCATGAGATGTTCACCGGTTGGTATATTGTTTTATAACCAAACTCTGCTTTTAGTTTCACCACATTCTTCTCTGCTGTGTTCCTTGGTCTTTATGATGCTGTTTGTTCTCCCTGTTCTTTGACAATCCCTGTGGACGCCCTGAATGGCAAGAAGAAAAAACACCCAATTTTTTTTAAGGAAATTCTGTCTTGCTATTTTTCTAATACTTTTTTCCCCTTCTCATCCAACACGGAGGAAAAGAAATAAATATTTTAGGATTTTTTTTTTTTTCACTTTTTTTTTCTTTTTTGCTTCAGGCCTGAATGGCAAGTGGGGGGAAATTATTTTGCGCCAAAATATATGACTAAAGTATTTTTTTATATATATTTTCCTGTGTGACCAGAAACAAAAGAGACTTAGAAAAATCACTTGACAGAATTACTTTTTTTTCACTTGCCCTTCAGGACTTGAGCAAGGGGAAAAAAATAAGATATAAAAACATTTTCCTTTTCCACTGTTGGTTGTTTCCTGAAGAAATTAAATAAATATATTTTTATAGTAAGGAACACTTAATAGAAAATACAAAAAAAAAACAACAACAAAAACTTTCAATCTAGAGACAGCTTTTAATGTGAAGTGAAAAAGATTTAAGAACTTTTTCCAACTTGCCTTTCTGGGCTTCTATATAAACCTCTGAGTCCTTCACAGAACAACTTGATACTGAACTGTAAAAACAACCCTCTCTAATTTACTGTAAAATACCAGCAGCTATGGTTGCCAGAATTTTATACTATAAATATGGTCAAATTTATACAGTAAAATTTTTAAAATATGGATTTTACTGTAAATTAGACACTTTTCTACAGTGTGGGATTAAATAAATCACATTATTGTTTTATTTAATCCCACCACCCCCCCTGTTTAAAAAGGGGGACCGGAGGGTGTGCTCCAATTACAGCGGGGTCACACTTTTAAGCCTCCCTGGCAAGGTCTATTTAGGGGTCATGGAGAGGACGGTCAGTCGGATAGACGAACCTCGGATACAGGAAGAGCAGTGTGGTTTTCATCCTAGTCGTGGAACACTGGACCAGCTCTACACCCTCAGCAGGGTCCTGGAGGGTGCATAGGAGTTCGCCCGACTGGTCTACATGTGTTTTGTGGACTTTGAGGAGCCCTGTGGGGGGGTTCTCTGGGAGTATGGGGCACCTGACACTTTGATGGGCTGTCAGGTCCCTGTATGACCGGTGTCAGAGTCTGGTCCGCATTGCTGGCAGTAAGTCGGGCTCATTTCTGGTGAGAGTTGGACTCCACCAGGGCTGCCCTTTGTCACCGATTCTGTTCATTATTTTCATGGACAGAATTTCGAGGCGCAGCGAAGGTGTTGAGGGGATCCGTTTTGGTGGCCTTAGGTTTGCGTCTCTGCTTTTTGCGGATGATGTGGTCCTGTTGGCTTCATTAACAACCAGGTCGTGATCTGCAGCTCTCGCTGGATCAGTTTGCAGCCGAGTGTGAAGCGGCCGCGATGAGGATCAGTGCCTCCAAATCTGAGGCCATGTTCTTGCACCAGAAAAGTGTAGAGTGCCTTCTCCAGGTCGGGGAGAGTGTCCTGCCCCAAGTGGAGGAGTTTACGTATCTCGGGATCTTGTTCATGAATGAGGGAAGAAGGAAGCGGGAGATTGATAGGCAGATTGGAGCAGCGTCTGCCGTGAAGCAGGCGCTGTACCGGTCCGTTACGGTGCAGGGAGAGATGAGCTAAAAAGCGAAGCTCTCAATTTACCAGTTGATCTACTTTCCTACCCTCATTTATGGTCATGAGCTTTGGGTCATGACCGAAACAACGGGATTTGCGGATACAAGCGGCCGAAACGGGTTTTCTCCGTAGGGTGTCTGGGCTCTCCCTTGGAGATAGGGTGAGAAGCTCGGTCATCCGGGAGGGACTCAGATCAGAGCCACTGCTCCTCCACATCGAGAGGAGCCAGTTGAGGTGGCTCGGACATCTGGTCAGGATGCCTGCTGGACGCCTCCCTGGTGAGGTGTTCTGGGCACGTCCCACCAGGAGGAGACCCTGGTAAGACCCAGGACATGCTGGAGAGACTATGTTTCTTGACTGGCCTGGGAATGCCTTGGCGTTCCCCCAGAAGAGCTGGAAGAAGTGGCTGGGAAGAGGGAAGTTTGGGCCTCCCTTCTGAAGCTGTTACCCCCACGACCTGACCCCGGATAAGCAGAAGAAAATGGATGGCATTATTGTATACTCATTAGGTGATTTTAACAAGTAGTTTGTTGGCCTGGAGTTTATTTAGGAGTGTACATGTAAATCTCTTTGTCTAATCTACAATTAGATAAAGCAAGTTTCTATCACTATGTATTCACATGTGTCAACAGTCTTCATGGCAGCTTTGTTCTGCTGAACTACTACTTTTCTTTAGTAGCTTCAATAAAAGCCTTCACCATAATCTCCATTTAAAAAGATTCCAAATAAATTGGTGGTGGGTAAAAACAACCCGTTTTCATTTCAAAACTCAAAATTTCTTGATTTTGACAGAAAATAATTTACTTTTACTAAATTTGTAAAATGAAGCACTCTGATGTATTCTATTGTCACTACTGGAGGGTGATTCCCATCATTCTTCAGCCCCCGATAACCACCGTGTGAAGCAGCTCAGGAATAACTAGAACTGCCTCTGTCCTGTCAGTGTAGCTTTGGTTTAAATGTCCTCCATCCCATTATGCTCCAGTTAATCATTCTCTTGCTCAGAGTAAAGGAGCGTTCTAAGGAGAGTCCTCACAATCGCCCTCCTCCTTCCACCCTGCTATCCATCCACCTGCTGTGGCTTTGGACGAATGTTGGCTTTCAGGAAAAAGCCAACAGTGACCACACACTTCACCATGACGTACACACACACACTCAGGCTGGCATAAAAGTGGGTAAAATCAGCAGCTCCAATGTGTGCCTCTCGCTCAGCTGGTGAAGCCACTGGACTAGGGCTTTGATCATGAGTGAACAAGTCAAGATAAATGGCTTTTAAAGAGCTAGTGTTATCTAAAATCGACAGTTTTTAGCTTTACATTATGTCATAACTTTATTCCCTCATCAAAAACATTCCTGGAGTGTTGCTTTGATTCTTTCATGCATGTTGGGATTACCAAATCTTTTGGATTAGTGAAGAATCTTTTGTCCGCACAGCCCTGCCTGAAGTGTTCTCTATTTTATTACTAAGAACAGTTAGTTGTTGCTCTCTGTGATTTAATATATTGCAGAAATAACTTGTCTTTGCTCCATAAAACTCTGTTTGTTTTGGACCAGAGCACTCAACAAACACTAACCGGAACATTCAGGCAACATTCTTGAAGGTTTCTGTAAAGATTGGACAGTTTGTGGCCAACTAGACGGAGAATGTTCCCTGAACGTTCTTTAAAGTTTGCATTCTATGTAACCTTTAGAGAACGTTCAGGGAACATTCTTTGAAGGTAACAAATCTTGCTTTGAAGGAAACCTCTGGGGACGTTCCCTAAAGTTTCCTTGATGGTTATTTACAACTCTAATAGTGTGACCGTTGGAAAGCATTCCCTGAATCTTCTCAAGAAGAAAAACTATGAACATTTTTTTTATTATTATTATTACACTTCTTCTATGAAATTAGAAATATAAATATCCCATATGCAAGTCAAATGTTTTTTTTTCCCCACTGGGACATTGTGAACTTTATTCTAATGGAGTCATTTTACACTGTCACCAATATCTGTTTAAAACAATTGGCTTGACAGAGATGCTGTGTTCACCTTATGGACTCACATATGCAATGACTTCATCCTTCAAGAACATCAGCTATTTTTATCTTTAATAAATTATACCCCAAACATTTTTGAGGTAATACTTTTACAGAATGTTTGTTTTCATCAAGTGAGAGAACTGTTGGTAACAAGGCTAACAGTTGGTAACCAGGCTAACAGTTGGTAGCTAGGCTAACAGTTGGTAACCAGGCTAACAGTTGTTAGCTAGGCTAACAGTTGTAGCTAGGGAAACAGTTGGTAGATAGGTGAACAATTGGTACTGGTACCTATGCTAACAGTTGGTAGCTAGGCTAATTGCTGAGCTAAAGTTTTAAGCACTTGAAACTGTTTAATAAAAATTATGTTATCATTTCTGATGTAATGTACAGCACATTGAATATTTGTCATGTTTAAAATCTGTAAACCACTTCTAAACTAATACACCATTTAAAGGTAGTTTATTGAAATTAATGTGAAGTATCAGTTTCTGCTGGTCATTTGACCTTTTAAGTTTTTCTAACTCCATTTACGCATCTTACTTTAACATTGAGTATGGTTTAAGGAGACGTTTAGTCACTACATAGAAACTACATTATGTTAAAGAAGTCCCATAAAATCTAGATGAAAACCTTTAGCTAAATCACCTAAAAACACACATTCAAGATTTTAAGGAAGGGGGAGAACATTTCTAGAAACGTCATCCCTGTTCTTTTATTCTAATTAAAGATTTAAGCCAATAATATATTTATTGTAGTTGTGATTCTTTCTTTATATCTTCCCTGTAACTAAATTTTTTACTGAAATAGCCAATCTTCAGATTGCTATGAAATATTCAATTAAGCATTTTCTTTATGATGACTAGATTCTGGGTCATCAAAGCATTTAGGTATTTGGTGCTTAACCATCAAACCTTTTATTTATAATATTTTAAAGTCACTAGAAACATAATTTTGTCCTGAGACCTTAAAGTTGCTTAAGTGGCTCCTGCTTCTGAAATTATTGACCCCTTTTCCTGTTCTTTCAATCCTAAATATTTTTTCAAACTCTAATCTGTAGAGGACTATGAAGCACAAATAGATTTGGTTCAGTTAGGTGATTAAATGTGTTCAGCAAAAAGTGTTAAATTCATAACAATGAACATTCAACTTTAAGATGTTTTGGCATTTATCTAAAGCTTTTAACACATGCAATCACAATATTTTACCAAGTAAGTTTTAACAATAAGTTACATTTTTCAATAGATCAATAATTGAACATGTTGTAGGACTAATGGCTTGCCCCTCCTCCTTGGTTCCGGTCCGATTGGATCTTGATCTCGTGTTATTTCTCAGGAGTATTTTTTGTTGACTTTCAATCATTCAATCAATCAATCAAATTTTATTTGTATAGCACATTTCAGCAGCAATTCATTTCAAAGTGCTTTACATCATAACAAACACAAAACACAAAGTCATGCAACATAGAATCAACAATCAAAACATTACATTAAGTCAAGTGCCATCATTAAATTCGTAATTGATTATGTTTCAAATACAACTCTAAACAGGTAAATTTTTAGTCGAGATTCAATGAAGTGTGAACATCAACAGGATCTTGATAATTATGTAATATATAAATATTAAACTTATAACATTATCAAGGTACAAGTCATGTAAACCATTTTGTTTTTTGTTGGCTTTGTGAAGATTGGACTTTTCTTTTTCTACTGTTCAAATAAAACTGTCTCCACAGTGAAATACCATGACACTTAAATGACTAACTGAAGACTGGCAGCTTTGTTTGGTGTCACAACCTTGATGATCGGGTTCACCCAACTCCAAGAAGAAATATTGATTAAATGACGTTTTGTTGCCAGTAACTGGGGGGTTCTGTGTGCATGCACAAACACACTTACAGCTAGCAATAGCGGAGGAAACCTGAAAACCCAGAGGAAAAGCCTCAGCCCAGAGGAACATCAGAATAGCTGGTTCTCTTCAGTACTGAATGTGGTTCTTCCAGCAGGACAGAAACAGAACTGACAGACCCTCAAGGCATCTATATCGCTGCTGGCTCTGGTAGCACTTGGCCTTCTCCTTCCTCACATTTACTGGTTTTGACTTCCTCTGTTTTTAGTGACAGAAGCCACAACTATGCATGTGTTTATTCCTCAGCATCACTCACCGGCAAACTATTTCCTCACTAGCTTAAAAAAAAAAAGTGAGAATTCTGTGCTTGTGTGCGCGTGGGAGTCTTGTTTGTCAGCACAGACAGTTTCTACTTCACTGTAGTTTTTCCTGGAGCATCAGTTTTTTTATTAGGTGTTTTTTTTAACAATCTAATTCCGCCCCCATCTGTACTTCCTTTCATAGGACCGTCTTAAAGATTGCCAGCTCAAGGAGTGGCATTTTACTGAGCATTAAAAAGCATTCAGGTTTATGTTGTTTGTGCCTGTAGTTGATGATCAACTGTAATGATGCTTATTATGTATTTCACAATTCATAACAAAACCAGCAGCACTAACAAGGACTTTGGGACTGTTGAACTCTTCAGTGATCAAGTTGCATGAATCATACGTGAATCATCATGCACCAAAGGGAGCTAAGGAAGCTCATGAGTAATTTCTTTTACAAAATTAAAGTTCACTGAACTCTCGGTAAACAGGGTGACATGTATCTGAGGCCAATACTTCCTAGACCACATTCAGAAACATTTAGGACACAATTCAGTTTATTTATATACCTGCACCTTCAATTGACAAATGTCTTTACAATCATACAAACTTTTCAACTGGTCCTAGTAATCAAACAGTGCATTAAGTTCAGCTCATTGTTCAAATTGATTCAAAAAATTTTGATCTAAGGAAACCCAGCAGATTGCATTAAGAAAAGTAGAAAGATGGAGAACACTTAGTTGTTGGCAGCAAACAGAATGCCAGCAACTACTTGGTCTCACTTTTTTGAAACACAAAGACTTTGCCCTAGAGGCCGTGGTGACATCATCATCAGATGATCAACATATTTCAAACTACAACAAACTCAATATAATCGAAACTAATTCACTCCTCAACAGCAAAGCAGTCCTATATTTGGTGGGTGTGGCCTATTTTCTCCACAGTGCACTTTAGAATCTTTAAAACAAACTTGTTAGGATCCTAAAGGCTGTTCTGAGTTTTGGGGTTTGATTTACTGATTCCAGTTTCATTATTATTCTGTGTGCCTTAGATCTAAGGTCTAAAGCTGATCTTGGATTAGATCATTAGATTATTCTGTTACTCTTGTTTAACTAGTCATTCTTAGTGTTAGATTCATTTCCTAATCCCCTGTGGACTCTCCCTCACCCCCTGTGCCACTTTCTCTGTCGCTCTCTCTCCCCTCACACCTGCAACCCGTTTCTAATCAGCCATCTGTTCCTTGTTCAGTAATCAGCCTCCCCAGTTTATGTAGAACTTATTCTGATTCACCTCTTCCTGATCCCTCTCATTTTTTTATTCTTGTTACTTCTCTGTTTTTTCCTGGTTCCTCGTTCCCTGTTGTTACTGCTCATGACAAAACTGGTGGTCAACTTTTTTAAAGACCAAAGAAGTTCAAGCATAGGCCTTTGGGTTTGCCCTGCACCAGTACCAAGCAAATGCAGCCTTGTTTTTTTCTTCTTATATGCAGCACATTTATGTGAAGAACTAAACTGCATAACTATTTCTTACCAATAGCATTTTGAAAAAAAGTAAGCAAAATTAATGACAGAGTGATAGATCTTGTAACATGAAGGAAAGCTAGTTGTCTAGTTGCCCCAATGTTTATTGTATTTTTATTGCTATACTTATGAGATGCTCTGATAACATGTGGAGAGTGGATTTTATGTGACAAGCCATTGAAAAGCTGTGCATGCCTGCAGCCTGGTAAAAATCAGCTTTGTTCTGCCCTTTGCTTTGTACAGAGGAGTGAGAAACAATTGTTTGCTGGAGGCGTGAACTCTGTTTAAGTTTAAAATTTTAATCACGAATCATGACTGTATATAATGCGCTAGCTCAATGAAGCTTACCAAAAATTGTGTGCACTTTAAACAACTGAATGAGGAGTGGGGCCATGACATCCTTGCCAGCAAGAAAATGTCTTAAACATTCCTCTTGCTCTGACTGCAACTGCTCAGTATTTGGAAGCGTGACCAACATGGCGTCCAAGTTCACATTCACTTCCTCTGGTGCCATTCCAAAACTACAACTAACACAGACTACAATTCTGCCTTAGTAGAAACTCTGTCATTGTTCAACTCCTCCTTCTGTTGACTAACATGTTTGGATGATGTTCTGCCAGAGAAATTGAGCTGAATGGGAGAAATCCCAGCCGGCGCACTAGAGAGAGTTGAGAATTGAGTAGAATTGCGTAGGAAGACAATGGCCAGGCAAACCTGAGAGTCCACCTCTCTGTAGTTTAATCTCAGAATGAATGCACCTGTTCTGTGAATGCCTCAAAAGTTCAGTAATGTTCTCAGGAAACGTCTTTACTGAAGTGGCAATAATCAAACATTGAAAAGGTGATAGGAATCCCTATTAACAGTTTTCCACAAGCCATGAAGAGGAAACAGCAAACATGTAGAACAAGATTCTTTGCTCAGATGAGGATACAGTTTAACATTTTGATCTACATTCAAAATGCAATGTGTGCATTTTGAATGCACACATTGCATTCAAAATGCTGTTTCAACAGTAGTTGAAACAGCTTAGTGTTTCAACTACTGTGAAACAATGCGCTAGCAGCATCATGCTCTTTGGATGCTTAACTTCGGCAGGGATAGGGAGTCTAGTCAGAGCAGACAGCAGGATGGATGGGGCTAAATTCAGTTCTATCCTAGAATATAAAGCTGAGACTTGGCAGATAAATCTCATATACAAAGCAACTTGCAACACATACACACACACACACACACACACACGTCCAGTGTCCTAAGCCTAACCCGAAAACAGCATTTCCCCTCATGGGGACCAAGGAAATGTTCCCACAAAGAGCAGTGGTCCCCATAACCCCACATTGTAGACAGAAATAGATTCCCATAAGGATATAAAAACCTGCTTCACATACATCCAGCCAGCCATAAAACCTCTGGGCTCCAGAGACAAAGGCTTGTCATGCTTTGGTGGGGTCCTGCCACTAATCCACACAGCATTAAAGGCTGCAGACAGCAGACACACACGCACACACAGACAAACACAGAGCACATCGTTGTATGTGGAGGAGAAATCCGACACATGCAGTGCCTGGATTTGTGGAACCATGCTAACACACACACACCCTGCGCACAGATGCAGACACTGGTGTTGTGTAGCCGGGCCGGCCGGGTGTGAAGGCCATGCAGAGCTACTGGCGACAAGTTGGACAGAGGCGATGTCTCGCTAAGCCTAATCACATGACAGAATGCTGTCTAGGTCACCTGACCGCCAGACCTCTCGCCGCGTGTGTTTGTGTATATGCTTACTTATCGACATGTAGGTTTTGAAGGGGTGTGTGTGAACTGTGGGTTCATAATTGGGGCTTATCGCCCTGAACAGGGCCGAAGAAGAGGTGCCAGAGTGGGATTGAGAGCGTCTGACCGGAGCTGGAGTTGAATGGGAAGCGAGGAGGGGACGCTGTAATGACTCATCCGCATTCTTACTGGCAAAGCCTCACATATTGTGTAGACCGAACACTGTGCATCCTACAAAACTCAGTATCAAGATAGATCAAAGATAGAAGGAAAGCTTTTTTTTTTTTTTTTTTTACGTTTGATCTAGCCTGCTCATCTGTTCAGATTCTCTGCAATCTGCTTCCATTGATGGGTTCCGTTTGCACCTGCTAACAGCCAGCAGACAGTCGGTTTTATTAGCATATGGTCAACCTTTATTGCTGCAAGACAAGTTTAGAGGATTTCACTCGCCTCAAGCTGAGTTTCCATATGACTGTCAAAAATTTGAAGCAAACAGGTTGAAATTTATGGGAGGAGAAAAGAAAAATCAAATTTTCTATAAACAGGGTCACATTCTGTAATGTTTCCATGAAGTTCTTCTGGTATGACACCTGACAATATTCTCTAAAAACATGAATGGAAAGAAAATTTAAATCCAAATTGGTGAATAAGTTGTCTATTAGTTTGATTAGAGGACACAAAGACATCATTCTGATTTTAGTTTCGATGCCAGTGCCAAGAAAATTAAAGGCGCCTATAAGTTGAGTTAGAGTGAATCCAAATGAGATTTACTCTATAGATGAATTCTGGCAAATATGGAGATCATATAAGAGTGAAGCTTGGAAAAACAGCTTGTCAGTGTCCACTGCTTCAAATCATGGGAAAACATGACATAAGTCAATGATTCAGTTGTTTTGAAAATCATCTTTGAAGGAATAACCTAAATGAGTTGTTTTCTGTCTAACGTTTAATTTTGTCAGCAATTAATTTTCCTTGCATTGCTTCAGTTTGCAACATATTTGCAGGTCTTTATATCTGCACAGCTCTCCTGTAGTGTTGGTTTTACCCAAACTAATTATTTTTCTTTTAAGCCATTCTCTTACAGATATGCTGCTGTATTGAGATCATTGTGCTGTATCATAACTTAGTGTGGGCAAAGCTTTAGTCATTTAACCATAACTGGTTTGAGTTTTGGGTCCGATTCATGTTAAAACACCTTTTCAACCACACCATATTTCTTTACTTTTCTTTGTGAGTGAAAGGTCACAAATGCTAACAATTACTTTGTTAGGGCTCTAAAATCTAAGATGGGGCTGTTAAGGTTTTTTTGTGTGTGTGTGTGTGTGTTTAGTATGTACCACTGTAATTGTATGTACTAAACATAGAAGACCACTTTCACAATTTTTACCAACAAAGAGGTCATTTGTGGAAGTGAGGACGTTTAGCTGGTTCTCACTTTTGTCAGTTCTGCTGCACTCCACTCATTTAGAGGTATGCTGTGAATTAAGTTTTGGTTAGGATTAGGAGTAGACTATGGTTAGGGTTAGGAAAAATGTCTGGGTTAGGCTTAAGTGCAGTTACTAAAATGAATACAAAGTCCTCAATTGGATAAAAGTACAAATATGTGTATGTGTAGTTGTATATATTGTGTGTGCTATTCCATATTAAAACATAATCATGGTCATCATCATCATCAGTTTTTACCTCAATTTAACAAAATATTATTAAATATTTTGTTAAATTGTGTAAACATAACAGTAAAGGAGTACGCAGATATAAACAATCAGAACTGCGTAATAAGCTAAAATCTTAAAAGAAATACTTCATCTTGAAAACCACTTACGTTTATGTACAAAACTAAGTTATTTAGAGATGTTGCTAAACAAACCATTGTTTGTCTTCAAGCCAAACTCGAACCCTAAAAGGATTTTTTTAATCTCGGGTCTTCCTGATAAACAGAGTGACAGATTTGGAAAGCCAGGTAAAACTCACAGTCCATCTGTTAACACAAATTCTTTGAACACGTTCTTGAGTGGATGAGAGGCAGATGGACAGTTTTGTCTCAGGTCCAGCATCAGGAAAGCCTCAGGCGAATCAGGAGACACTTTTACAGAAATTCTTGTTTTTTATAAGTTCTAACTGTCTTCCTTTCCCTGCCATGTAACAGGACTGTCATGGAGGGAATCTGGGAGGAATTTTTCTCTGAGGCCCAGAAGGAGGTTTTCCATGATTAATTGCCTGCTTGCAGTTTTCTCTAGAAGATGGTAAAGAGAACATTCATGTAGGTTAACTTTTAGAGGAAAATATGAAGGATGGAGATACAGTTGTACATAAAATATGTGTTCCATGGTGTAAAGGTGTACAGCACTGAAAAACATTGCTAATGGATGGACTCACTTAGAACAGAACAGCAACAATGTCTGCCAACACATATTCGTCACTCAGCAGACGGAGCTCAGGTCTTCAACCAGACGCCTGAGAGTTTAAGGGTCCTATGCTGATTCTTAGCTGTTCCTGCGCTCTCTCAGACAAAGACCTCAGATTGTTCCTGATATCTGCTTCAGCCACTCCCCTAAGTTGGGGGTTACAGCTGCATCACTGGCACCACTGAGGCCTTTATCCTTCACAACTTCTCTATTTATAGCCCTTAATATATATGTTGTTACTTGATGGCAGGAGCTGGATTTGAACAAGTTACCATTATTTATTTAGCAAATACATTTGATTAAATCAGTGGTTCCCAAAGTGTGGGGAGTGCCCCCTACGGGGGGCGCAGAAAGCGGTATGGATGAATGACAAAAACAAAACAGTTACACAAAAGTGTTTCACTGTAAAGGTGGTTTGTAGTTTGTTTTGTTGCAATCTGAAGTGTGAAATAAGCTTCAGTGGAGTTTGAAAACAAAATATGTGTATAGGCTTATGTCTGGTTGAACAATGTGTGTGCCCAGTTGATTCTTTTTTTGTTTTTTGGGGGAGATTTTATTGTAATCCAGAAAATCTTTGGGAACCACTGGATTAAACTATTGAAAATTAAAGTCTCCTTTCAGAGTTGGTATATTTTGTCCAGATGTAAAAGGGTCACCAAATATGCTTTTGGACTATTTGGAGCAAAACGGTGAAGTTGTTTCCATTTAAAAAAAAAAAAAAAAAAAAAAGTGATCAAGAAAGCTTGAATACTGTTTTCTGAACGTCATGTGACAAACTAAACTATTAGTTCCTTATGGTTTTGCCTCAGTAAAGAATGACATCATTCAAAGTGATGTATTGGAGATGTAGTAAAGCATCTACAAGTATGACATTATTAAATACAAGAATCATGCAACTAAATTACAGTAGTTGCATGATTATTCATGGAGCTATTTCTGAAAACATTTTGAACATTTGAGTGGTTTTCGTGTTCACCGTATGATTTGTCTGGTGAAGCGTAAAAATATCAACTTGTGTTTTGAAATCTTTTCTAAGTATTAGAAGCTAAACTTTAATGATCTAACATACTAACAACATTTAAGCACATTTTCTAATCTAATTGGACATTGACTATTGCATTACTTGACTTATTGGTACTCAACACAGTAAACTCCTGCCAGGTTTCTGCTATGAGGCTACTTCCAACATAAAATAACCCCCCTCCAAAAGCATTTCACTATCGTTCATTTATCCGGTGGAGATCGAGCCTTTGTGTGTTGAGAAAGATATCAAGAAGCATAAACATCAAACCTTAACTGCATTACCTGAATTTAATTATGTCATTGCCAATAGAAAGCATGAATTCATTGTCCATATTAGCCCAGGTCTTATTTTCACCCCGGTTGGCGTCAGGCCCTCAGTATTAGAGAAATATTGACACCTCAAACCCAAAGGAGGCAGCATTATCATTCTGTCCTGTGGTCCAACTCTGTCATTGCCTCATCCTGTTACCAATCTGTCTATGATTAATCACTCTACCAGTAATCGGAGTGCCCTTCTTTCTCTCGTGTTCCGTGGGCTCCAGATGACTGCAATGTCGGGGTATGACACAATGGGATCCAGATGCGTGATCGATGGAGGACGGGCAATGTTCCTGAGCAGGGAGGCGTTGTGGTTTAGAGTTACAGATGTACAGTCCCATCCACCCAGCCTGGTGTGCTTTCGGTAGGGGGCGGGGGCTTCGTGGGTGATTAATGGGACATTACTGGCAGGATCAGAGACCTGTTTCCGGTCTGACAGATATGGAACAATGTTGTATACAACAAACTCACGCTCCGGTTTGCTAATGCGTAGATTGGTTTATGCACATGTGTATGCATGGACTGTGGCCGGGTAAACCCCCTGGCTGCTCGTCTGTTGGAGTGATGGCTTCCAGGCGGTCACTCTGTTGGCAGTTTGGACAGAATAAAGGTTATTTGATGAGGCCCGTCCAAAAGAGTGATGGCATAGAGGATGCAGGGTGGCTATACAAGTGCAACAAATCATCCTGTAGGTCATGATCAGCAGGCAGAGAGATGTCATCATCTGGAAGGAATAACTGAAGCTCATATTTATGCTTAAACAATGCATCCGCTAGACAAATTCATCATGAATTTATAAGTGATATTGGCCCATGTGTTGTTGTTGCACCTCTTCTTTTCTACACACCACGGCTACAGCCTCATCCCTCATGTCTCGTTGTCTCCATCATGCTGATTCCCTTTCCTTTGTGAAGGCGTTTCAAAGCCCGGCTGCAACCGGCTGTGTGGTGCGGTTGCAGGTCATATGCTGAGCATATGTGGGATCTCCGTGCGGTTCTTCATGCTGTCCAATGATAAGCAGAGGACGTGATCTGATCGCCGCTGACTCTGGACCTTTTGTTTCCATGTTCGGCGAATCCGTCTTATTTGTTTTTAAACTGTTGTCTTTCATGGAAACTATACACAAACGCAGCCCTTTATGAGAAACATCAGCCGCGGCTGGAGACACGTGGAACAACATGTTCTAATTAGTGGTGGATACACAGTACATCTGGCTTGATAACAGTGCCCATATTCCACAACACTTTTAATTAAAGCTGAATGTCCAGGAGGAGAGAGTAGTGCAAGTCAGTCATTCAATAGAAATGTTTTTACTCTTTTGAATAATAAACTAAACTTGACTGCATTGTTTGGTTACTATAGGACCAAATCAGAACATATGTACCTGAATTTCAGTCTGTCTGTGTGATTGGTTTGAATTGATTGTGTATTTCTGTATATAAACTAAAAGGAGATTTTTTTGTGTTTTGTAATGATTTTTGTTGTGAATTGAACTAAGTTAGGATAAATTGAGGTTTATTGTAGATGATGATTTATCTTTAACTAGCCACAATAAAACAGGTTCTTGTCCAACTCATTAATTGTTTGAGTTTTTCAGTTACTGACACACAAACAACTCGGGTCAAGATACTTCTCGGGACTTTTTGCTCTGACTTTTCTTTCTTATAGTTCTAAAAATCCCAGTAGGTGTTGCAGTATATTGTTACAACCTTTTTTATTGAAAAGGGAAAATATTTTGGTATTAATGAGTTATGCATTCTGTTATAACAATTTTTTTCATCCCTTTTAAAACAAGAAGTTTGTCTTGTTTTAATAAAATTTGCATTTTGTTAAAATTAGAAGGTTTTCTCTTTTAAACATTTTATTCCTTGTCAGTGGGACATGTAAGCTATTAAATATCAGTTGTATTTCTTAAATGCAATATTGCGTATAAAGTGTAAAAAGATCTAAAGGTATTGGGGAAGGTATTGAAGAAAAAAAGCAGTAGTATGGAATAAAACCAGATGTGCTTCATCTTCACAGTCTAGTAGGACAATTTCACACTGATTTAGTGTGAATGGGTCAAATGACCCAGAAGCTATAGAAGATAAATACTAAATTCTGACCAAAAAATGGCAAAATAATATCAGAAAGGTTCAAATGCAATAAAAATGAGTGTACCTCATCCCTCCAGTCCAGAAGTTTCACACTGATTTTGAGTCAATAGGGCACATGATTTTGAAGCTATTGAAGAAAAAATATGTATTTTTAAATATTATAATTATTGAAAATATTGAGTATGACTTAAAAATTCAATAGAGAAGAGTGCGTTTTGTGTAACACCATTAGGTTTGTGTCAGTTGGTCACAAGGCAAGATATCTATTTACATTTGTTTCTTAGGAGTGTTTGGTTCGGAAATTTGTTGACAGTCCCTAAGTGAACCTCCGAGCGCTTGAGGAGGGAGCGGTAGAGAACGGCTGGCCGAAATTAGCGTTCATAAATCGGATCAACCTTGAGCTAAACGCCGCTCACTCCGCGGATATTGGAATATCCAATATCCAACTTGAAAACAACTTCGCTGCGGTAGTTTTAACGGCACAAACGGAGCACCACTTTGGTTTGTTTTGGAGTAAAATGGGGGGCTGGTGACGTCATCGGCTAAAATTATAACTTTTAATAACTCATAAGGGAAAGCTGCACAAACAACAGTTTTAACGGCACAAACCTGCACAGACGGAGCACTAACGAAGCAACCCACTTTGGTTTGTTTTGGAGCAAAATGGGGGGATGGTGAACTCTGGATGACCTAAAAAATAATTTTTAATATCTCAGAAACCGAAGCTGAACATACGACAGTTTTAACGGCACAACAAACCTGCACAAACGGAGCACTAACCACTCAGACTATTTGGTGGATTTTTTGACGTGGTGGGGTGTCAGCCTCACTTTTTAAAATAGTCATTTTAGTTCAGTCACACACACACTCCAATTGATCCTAATTATCCGAGTGCAACAAGCTCAGTTGTAAAAGGTTTTCTTGGGAAATTCAGCAGATTTCATAGAGTCATTGACTTGCAGCATTCACTCCTCCATATACAGCTATTTATATCTCTGTCTTAACATAGTGAATCAACTGATCTGTACCATCAATATCAAGTTTTACAAAACAAAACATTATATTGAAACTAGTCATTTTATGGTAGTTATACAATAACTATATTCACAGTTAGATTTTTAAAATAACATTGAGTATTCATGCCAACACTGGCAAGTTTCATAGGTACTTGGATTTTTTTTTATTCTCTAATCGGCCTCATAAATAACATAACTTTCTATTACACATTGTTATTTCACATTGACACGTTTTTGTTTTCTAAATGAGTTCCTGAGATGTAGAGGAGTCAAAATGGTGTCAACATTTGTGCCTAGTTTGTTTTGTCTCAATTTCACTAATCCAGTCTCAATCCTAAAGCAAACAGTTCTTCCACACATGGAGTCAGACGCTGCAGCGCAGCTTACCGAAGGTATCAGCACAAGTGTCGGGGATGAAAGACACAAAGGCTTGAATCAACAACAAGTGATTAAAATCTCAGCATGATAAAGGCAGTCCAGCAACATGAGAATTACAGACACTCCCCAGTGAAGGTTCACTTGTTTGCCTCGTGTTTTTAGTGCAACTATGGAAAATTTTTCAAATGCTTGAAAGCCATTTCTAAAACCAAAATTAATCAATGCGATGCTATTTAATACATGGAGTGCATTCTGCAGTTCTGTGTAGCTCAGTTTGATAAAGAGATACAACATTGTAGTTAAAAGCACAAATTTGTACAAAGAAGTGAAAACCGTAATTATCTCTATGTTTTATGTGTGATAGTGTTCAAATGAGAATAATAAATTAAGGAATTTGAACCAAGCTGCTGCAATACTGTTTCAAATGAACCACCTGTTCCCCTCCTCGTCTGTGGGGGTGCTGCACCAAAAACCACTGAAGGAAATGACACGAAAACCTCTGAAGACACTGAGAGCAACTTCCTTCTTCACCAAATGGAAACAAAATGGAGTTGCATCAGAGTTTAGCTGTTGTAGGAGTTCCCTTTTGTTTATGGTAAAAGACAACGAGCCATTCCTCCTGATGGTGCAGTGGGAGAAATTGTTGTTTTGGTTGTTTTTACCCAGAATGCCTGGCAATATAGTCCTCGCAGCAGAGTTCACTTAAATTGTACAGAGACTAAGGTTTGTAGGTGGACCAAAGTTAGCTTTTTTGGTCCGTATCAGAGTTTGATTGTATATTCACGCCTACCCAAGTGAATCCGACTTTCTATGCAGATGGTCCAGAGTTTGATGAAAGTGGACTGGACATGGCTGGAGTGAATGAATTGTAAAAGTGATTTTGTTAATATTTTTGAAAAGTGTTAATTCTGTGTATTTATGTGTCTGCAGTTCACAATCACTGGCAGACTGAATTTATGTGCAGATAAAAGTAAAGCACATGTATGTTCATTCTGACGCATGTTTGGTTATTGTACCAGCCAGGAAAAGCTGCTGCTGTACTCATGTTAGGGAGGCTAGCTGTAACTTCGTGTGGCTTCACTAAGTGTGTGTGCGTGTGTGTGGGTGTCTGTTTTGGGTTGTGTGCGGCCTCAGGCGGGGTTGGGGGAGTGAAGGGTACTCGGTACGTGTTTTGAGGTCACCCCTCAGGTTTCAGATGGAATTACCAGCCCTCTACCCAGGCGCATGCATCCACATGTAGCGCTCACATGATGGATCTTTTACTAGCTCCAGCTTCGGTTTACTACCAGTCCATGATTTGTTCTTGGTATCAGTTTAATCAATCACCTGCTCTGACACCATGTCTCCATCTCCAGGCTCACTGGGGGTGTGTGGGTGTGTGTGAATCTTGCCACCCAGGATGTAGAGCTGTAGTCTGAAAGAATCTCCCTTAGGCTTAGTTTGTGTGTGTGTGTATCCACCTTTGTTCACCTTCCTATGGCCTCATTCCCCACCATCCAGATGGAGAGCGGCACTAGCAAGGATGTGTGTGTTTGTATGTGTGTGTGGGTTATTGTTGTGATGTTTCCACGGTGTCTGTGTTAAGATGAGTGATTTTATCTGTGCAGTTGTGTATGACTGCTGGTGGTGTGTGTGAGTGTGTTTTGAGGCTGCAGGGCAGCTTTAGGATGACGGATGTGTTGTGAGCGACGCTGAGGGACACCCAAGACTGCAGGAGGATCAGATGGACATCCCTCCATCAGTAGAGTGTCAATAAAACACACACACAAAACAGGGAGAAGACCAGGAGGAGAAAAGAGAAGACACACCGGTGATGATTGGCTGTGCGTGTCAGGCTGGTATGCATGTTAGGCAGGTAAAAAATGGGGAAGCTGTTTTGTAGACAGACTGAGTGTAATTACTACCACACACACAGTTTCTTAGAGGGCTGCGCCGTGTTTGGCAGCTTCAAGAGTCTGAGCATTAATCAGTGGAGCTGCCACGTCAATCAGACTTTTTTCATGCAATGCAATAGAGAGAAATTTACCACAGAGTTCTTAGAGTAAAACATTATTTACCAATAGAAATAGATTTCCAGAGCTGGCGCTACAGTCACATTAATCCGGTTTAACTTCCAGCGCATGGTGCAAATGTCTGCGCTTCTTCACGTCTGGTCATGCTGTCACCACAAACAGCAGGTCAGAAAGACCAACACAACCTGGCAAAACTGTTATTAAATGATTCTTTTTTAAAACTAAAAGTAATCTGAAAAGAATGGGCGAATATAATAGCAAGACTAAACATTTTTTTGCTATTATGTTGAGAATAGAGAATTAAGAATTAATTGACAGAATTAAGTTATAATCTTATCAGATTTTGGCAAGATTACCATTTGGTTTTTAATTCAGGAGAATTAAATACTTTTATGCAAATTCCTCCATCTAATAATAAAACTATAACTATGCAGTAATTATATTCCACCCATAAATTTCTCTGTATAAATTGGATTAAATTATTTGTATTTATTTTTAATTTTCTTGTTTGTTTTGTTTAAACAATTTGATTATATTTTTTATGTATTTGTTTTTAATTTACATATTTTTAAATTTTGTTAAATATTATGTATGTTGTTTTTTCAGTCAAAACATGTTTACATTTTTAAATGTTCATTTTAGTACATTTTTAATTTTGTACATTTTTAATTTTATTTTATTCAAATAATTACATTTTAAGTCATTGCAATTTCCCCAATCATTTTATACATTATCTGTATATGGATGTGACGCTTTTACTACTACTACTACTATTATTATCATAATCATATAAGTAATAAAAGATCTGAGTACAAATCCAAAACATTTTTTTGTGCAGTTTTATGCTGCATTATGTCTATAAATAACCAGCTTTACGCTCACCTCGCCTGCAGCTGTTTGGTATCAGAAGACAAACTTGTGTACTCAAGCAGCATTTCTCTGTTTTTAATGATCATAGTTTGTATGATGACTGGAATGCAAATATTCCTTCACTCCTTAGGAGTCTAGACAAGCATATTTAAGTCTTCAGGTGTGCTGTCCAAACTTGCCATACACAGATAAAGCTTGTTATTCTACAGGATGTGGATGTGCATTTCAAGATTAAATACTAACAGATATCCTTTGAATTTTTTAAATTTCACAATCAAAAACTGTCATACATGCAGAAAATTTAACTGTGTCATTCACATGTCTCTCATGTCCTGCTCGTTATCCATAGTGACTGTTTTGAACTCAAATGTGTGAATATGGCAAACTCTCAGACAGCTGAAAAAACGTGCAGTGACATGAGTGAAGCTATAATGATTTGATGATAACCAATAAAATGTAAATAAAATTTACGTGATTACTGTACCGAACTACAGCCTTTGAGAATTTGTACTTGTGTGGAATGTGAGTGAGGACAGAATAAATAATGGATGAAAATGTAAAGTGTCAGAGTCTGCTTTTTGGATCTTTCCAATATAGCATAACATTTTCCCAATTATTCTCAACTACACTGAAAAGAAATGTACTGCTAAATGTAATTTTTTTAATAACACTCAATACTTAAGTATTTTCAAAAGCACATGCTCCAGTACTTTAAGGTAAGTAATAATTCGGAAGAGCTTTTTTTGCTTTTATTGGAGTAATATTTGACCAATAGGATCAGTACTTTGACTCAAGAAATGAAACTCAGAACTTTATCCACTATTCCTCATTTGCGTCCATCTTCTCCCTTCCTCAGCTGTGTTCATTTACCTTCAATTAGCTCTTTGTCATTTCAACACCCTCCTCTGGATGTTATCCTCGCAGGTGTCATAATTCTCCACTGGCTCTTTTTGTTGTACGCTGTTTTGCTTGCGTACCTTTCTTCATGTAAGTTATCCTTTTTTGTTAATTAAATTATGAACTGTCTGTCACCTCAAACAATGTTTGCTTTATGGAAGCTAAGCGATATATTGCATCCATTATGTGGAATTCTACAATGGATTAAAGGAATTACTTTTTCACCTATTATGTTAATTTGCTTTTGTTAAAATCAATAAAGAGATTTTATTTTAAAAATAAATAAAAATCATGAACTCTGAGACGATGACTCTCAGTCGTCGGCATTTTCCCTAAACTCACCAAACAAGTCAGCTGGGTTTTTTGGGGACTGAGGGACAATTTTAGAAAGTAAAACAATACTTTGGAAAAATTCTCCTAATAGAAATTCCGTTGTGTGAGGCTTTGCGGCTTGGTGGAGACCTGGTGCGTGTTGGACTCTGGTGTTGTGATAACAATCTCTAGGCATAAAAATGTCAGGCAGTCTGAACCAGAGTGGGAGAAATCAGCGGGAGGGGAACAAATTCTCAACAAATTGGCTCCCATTCAGGACACAGAAGCCGTGTTGATGACAGACAGTGGCGTAGCCGGCCAGCAGGCAGCCCCGGCCAGCATTTAATGTGACTTTCTCAGCCGCTCGCTTTCTTCTCTCCATCTCCAATGTTTATTCCTCCTGTTTGCCTGCCGGTGCGCCATCGTGACATGTTTCTCTCTCTCTCCCAGCTTCCTGTGCCCTGACTGGCCCGGTCGTGGCGATACCACAGTGACACAGGCCCATTCACAGACGGATACCTGACACTGAGCTGCAGCTCTCACATGCGGATTAGGGCTGGCATCCCTCCATCGGAGCCCTCCGCTCTCCCAAATATTCTGTGTTCCTCATTCAACCTTGACTGTTACTTTTGCTCTGAAGAATTTTCACTTGTGGCCTTTCCATTACAAATGTGTGCAAAACTTTGCATATATGTTGCTAATGTCGAAAATACACAATTTCACAATTGCAATGATTTGATTAAATGCACACAATTAAAATCACACATGAATAAGTGTTGCTGTGCAGAAGACACAGTGACAAACTTCTGACCAATCACACAACACTTCGCACAGAGCTCCGCCGTAATAGTTCGACCTGAGCCTGGAGTCGAGTTTGACAGGTGGATCGCTCTATCTGAACAAAGTGACGCAATTTTTGTCATGTTAATGAGAACCGAATTCTTCACTGTGGATGAGGTACAGTGAAACTGTTAGTCTTAAGTCATGAAGATTGTAAGCACAATATTTGTTTTCCTCTTTCAACAAGGTCCTTTACTTATTTATGTTCCCATTACAAACCTCCCTTTGTAATTTATTTCCTTCCACATCTTTAAAATGTTTAATTAATATCTTACTTAGTTTTTTTATTCCCATTCTCCTTTCTTGCATGTTTTTTTTTTTCAAAATTTTTTGCTCAACATGACGGCTGTCAACAAAAACGTGTTAACGCCTGATCACATGACCTATTTTGACCTAAAAGTGTCTTTCCCATGGAGGGTTATCTACTTTACAGCGACATGTTACATGATTTTGTACTGCAATCAACAATGCAGAGTCACAAATGCGAGGAGTCAGAGTGATGTGCTCATTGTTGTGATGTGGAAAATGTTGCGTATGAAACCTAATCAGTATGTATTCATCACTGTTTATCGCTGTGATGAATTATCCTTCCACTGAAACACAATCAGTTTATAGTTAACATTTTTGAATTAAGTTTTGAAACAAAATTACTTCTTATAAACCTTCCTCAATATAAAAACCTGGAAAACTGAGATGTTTGGTTTGAGGCACTGAAATATTTTAATCATTTTTTGAAAACATACATTTTTACATTTCAAGCTCACAAAATCAAGCATAATGATTAATCATGATTAACCACAGCACTAGAGTTACTAATCTGATTACACATGTAATCAATTGGCAGGACTGCTACTCAAAATTTTCAGCTTCATTCCCAGTTGTGTCTCTGTTGCATTATTATTCTCTTTCTTCAACAAGTTCCTCTGCCTCTCTCTTCACCCCCTCCTTCACTTTCTCTCTCCCTCCATCCTCCTTGTTTGCTCATCCGTGTCACAGTGGAAATGAGTCGCTTTATGGGGAGAATTAAGTTTCATAACCCACCAGGTCCCTGACCCGAGCCATATTAACTTCAACAGTCCCACTGGGTCAGTGCGCGCACACATGCACCTGCGCACACAGGAGTGTGCACACTTGGGTGTGTGTACACTCCCGCCCCTTGCGAGTCCAATAAGAAAGTGAAGTGAGCTTGGAAGCAGCTCAACATGGAACCCACCTCATGCTTTTTTTCCCCCTGTGGATCTTATGACGAGTCACATCTCCCATGAACGCTGGCAGTTTGGAAAACCATTACTCTGGTTCACACGTCCGCTTTTCCCATCTGCACACAGAGGTCTTGGCTGGAGTTGCTCCTTAAAATGAGCGGATAAATGAAATCGTATTCGCAGCGACTCTCCTGTGTGTGTTCTAGAGTACAATGGTTTGAGGCTTGTAATGAGCGCGCTCTCTGCACGTGTTCGACATTAGCTACTGATGCAATTAACTTTAGCAAACTTTGGCAGCTGTGCAGCACTCACATTTAAAAAGGTCAGAGCTGCTGCGGTCAAACGCTGGTCTACTGTCTACTACAGCTGGCACAGACAAACAAAAGGAAGCCCCTCACAACAAAAAGAAATGGCACCGATAACGTCACAGATAAAGACAGAAGTTTAGAGAGTTTAAACTCGGTGATCGTAGAAGATGGTGATGTAACGTTCGAACAAAGAACGTTCAGGACTGCAGTGAAATTTCTCTGCAGCATTTGGTTTTGGGGCATGAATACATTGTTCTTATTCAACTGTTTACTTTTTGTCACATTCAAACCACAAACCTGAATTTTATTTCCTAGACCAAAGCCAAGTAGTGTGCGTTTCTGAAATACAAGGAAAGTCATCCATCCATCATCTTCCTCTTATTATCCGGAGTTGGGTCCCTGAGTCCCAGACTTCCCCAGTTTTAGGTCAGTTCCTCCAGTGGAATCCCAAGGCTTTTAAGCCAGTCCAGAAACATCGTCCCTTCAGCATGTCCTGGGTCTTCCCCTGGTGGGACGTGCCCAGAACACCTCACCAGGGAGGCGTCTATCCTAGCCAGAAGCCTGAATCACCTCCACTGGCTCCTCTTGGCGTGGAGAAGAAGCGGCTCTGCTCAGAGTTCCTCCTGGATGATTGAGCTTCTTACCCAGGCCAGACTCCCTGTGGAGGAAACCCAATTCAGTTGCTTGTGTCCATAATATACTATCCAAAGCTCATGACCATAGATGAGAGTAGGAATTGTAGATCAACCAGTAAATCAAGAGCTTCGCTCTTTGACTCACTTTTCTCTTCACCACCACAGACTGGTACAGTACCTGCTTTACCACCAATCCTTCTCCATTTTTCCCCTCATTCAGGAACAAGATCCCAAACTACTTCACCTCCTCTACTTGGGGTAGAACCTTTTGCACTTTGAAGGCACTATACCCTAAAAACCACAGTCTCAGGTTTGAAGGCGCTGATCCTCGTCCCAGCTGCTTCTCACTGAGCTGTGTACCGCTCCAACAAAAGCTGTAGATCACAACATGATGAAGCCAGTAGGACCACATCATCTGCAAAGAGCCTCAGGTCACTAAGATGGCTCATGTAAGCAGCCTTGGCTGCGTCTAGAAAATTAGGTTTGAAGTAATTTTAAAATTTTACTATATATATTTTTTGGTTTGAAGTAATATTAGTGTTTTGTTGCAGCCATACCAGAGTCCTAATTTTATCATGATGGGGCATCTATTGAATGAATATGATGGTAGAAAGGAGTCCTTTCTGTCTCAAAGACATGGTGCCCGTCACTGAAGAAAAATCATCAAAATACCAGAGGAAGCACATAAAGCTGGTCAGTGATCATAAACAGTTTGAATGGTGTAATACAAATAAAAAATATTCCACAGACTTTTGTTTTTAGATTTTCGAAGGATATCACTGTCTTTACCATGCCATTTCCTACAAATTCTGTATTATTTTTTTCCAAAATGTATACTTCCTTTAGATTATTTTAATGTCTGTTGTGAGATTTCTGTCTCATTTCGTAGCAGAAATGAGCTGAGATGAGTAAAAATAATTTTCCATTGAAGTATTTATTCCTCTTCTCTTCATCTCTACCTACTTAAAGTTCATTTTGATTTTAACGGGATGGATTGTTTATACCAGCAGCTGTGCTTAGTGCATCTTCATCTGTCCGATCTGTGGAGCTTCTTTGAGAAAAACCAGAATTGGCATCATAAGTTGGTAGAGCTGTTGCCTTGCAGCAAGAAGGTTCTGGGTTCGATTCCCGGCCCGGGGTCTTTCTGCACGGAGTTTGCATG
>CAEGAE010096068.1:0-22136 GCA_903067095.1 Girardinus metallicus
TATCTATCTATCTATCTATCTATCTATCTATCTATCTATCTATCTATCTATCTATCTATCTATCTATCTATCTATCTGCTCTTTAATTTTATGAATTGATACAGATTAACAGATTGGATAAAGATCCTGCTACTCAGCCTCCTGCAGCGCCAGGATTCATCCTGCATCTAAACCTGGATTATTTCAGGAACCAAAGCAGCCGCTCCAAGCATTTCATATCAGGAAAAAGGGAACGTCTAATGACTCTTAGGTTGTAGTGTTAATTACACTTTTGGTAATCATAAGTTATTTACTTAGTGAGGTGAAAGGTTGGAAGCATCAGTCTTACTCTGGAAATGTGTTTTCAATTCCTTTTTTTCACTATTTTGAAGTTGTAAAGAGAAGAAAGCGATGCAACAGAAAACAGACTCTGGCTGCTATAAGAACCACTTCTCTCTTCTACCTACATGCACCTTAAATGTTTTTATTTTCATTTAAAAAAATAAATTCTGGGTTAGGGTTAGGGCCAGTCCCAATTATTTCTGCTAAGGGAACAATGTTTGCATCTGCAATATTCCAGGTTTTCAGGATTTAAGATGAATTTTTAGCAATAAAATCTAATCTATGATTCTACTTCTGACCCTTAAAAAAATATGAGTGGTTCAGAATGGCGATCTGACATTATTTTTTTCAGATATGATTTTTGCAAACAAATTTTTACATACAGACATTTTTACCATATTATAGTATTTAGTTATTTTTTTTTTTTGCAAGCATAAGTTCGCAGCACCTGCATTTGCAGAATGCAGAATAACATCTATGTTTTTTGTTATGGGGAGATTTTTTACAGCGTGCAGATGTGATTTCTCTCGACAGAAAATAGTCCGGCTGCGTGGGTTCAGACTCTTGCTCTTTTTTTATTTTTATTTTTTTTTTTGTCAACTTTCACCTCAAACTGTCACGATTGTCTTCAAAGGAAATCATGCAGATGTGTAACAGAAACAAAAATGCTTCAAACAATGTTGTTTTTTTAATGTCTTTTTATATTTGTAGACTTTCACAACAATAACGTCAACCTTACTTTGCATGGAAAGATTTTTTTTTTTTTTTTTTAGTTAAAAAAAAGGCCTGCATGCACAGAAGGAACGACGCAAAAATACGTGACATGCGTGGCTATGGCTCTGTTTTTAAAATTAAAAATCGATCAGTTGTGCTTTGGAAATAAATTCATAAGGGTCTTGTGTGTCTGAATGGACACTGTGTGTACTGCTGCAGATTTAGTTTTCAAAATTATAAAAAAAAAAAAAAATATCTGAACCTAATCGCGCCTTGATCTTGATTTATGTCAGGACGCCGTCTCACCTACAGTCACTGGTTGTCACCACGCTTTCCATAAAATCATTCAGGGATTAATTAAGATCGAGATGGAAGAGGCAAACCAGATTAAGACGGAGAAAATCAATACGTCGTCAGAAAGAAAAAAAAAAAAAGCATTTTTGCTCTGCAGGCGAATACCTCTGAGATCAGCACCTTGGACAGAGACGGAAACCCTTACCGAGCGCACACGGTTTAATGTAAAGACATTTATATTCTGGTACAATTGTATCTGAAAAAAAGGGCAACATTTGCTGTGTGAGGATTGATTTTCTCTAAAAACGAGAATGTACCATAATAACAGAGCAAGTAGGTGAAAACAGGATCAGGAAACGCGTTATTGGAAAACCTCAGAATGAATGAAAATCCTGAATCAACAAATCTCCAACACATTTCAACAACATATGACAACCTAATAATTTATATCATGAAAATGCTCCCCCCCCCCCCCCTCCCCCTTCGGTCTGATTTATTAAGTTTTTTGTATTTTTAATGGAGGGAACTCTTGGTTGCTTTTGACAAAGTATTTATATATAAATTCCTCACCGCTGAAATTCTGCACACAATCTACTTCGACAATGTGAGAAATAAAAAAAAATAAAAAACACCTCTCATTTGAAACGACTTCCTTTAAATACAGCGAATCTCTCTGGTGACGTTGGACCTTTGCCTGCCTTGTGCCGGTGGCTGAGTGTGACATGGCCTTCTCGTTGTTTCTCCTGGCAGAGATCCCTCAGTGTGCAGGCTGCAGTCAGCACATCCTGGATAAGTTCATCCTGAAGGTGCTGGACAGACACTGGCACTCCAAGTGCCTCAAGTGCGCAGACTGTCAGACCCCGCTGGCGGATAAATGCTTCTCCCGGGCAGGCAGCGTCTACTGCAAGGAGGACTTTTTCAAGTCAGTGCGCCTTACTCTTTTCTTCTTTTCGTTGTTTTCTTGTTATTTTTAATGAGCATAATCACTGGTTTGCGTTTTATTTTGAGTCGCAAAGATTGCAGCTTAATGTATCAGAACTGCTAAAAGTGCCAACATTCAGAAATAATGCTTAAAATCGCTCATATAGCTAGATATATATTTTTATATAGCATAAATATTGGTGCAGACTAGACATGAACCGGTACTCTATGTGTTCATGATATATGATGTGTGAAAATATAGTATTTTCACAGTATTGCAATATTTGTGCTAAAAATTGATCATAAAGTCTATTTTATTCTTAGCAAGACAGCTGAATGCATCCATATCAGAGCTAAATTTTTATTACATAAGAGTTATTATTATAAAATAATAATCGTTTTCAAATCAATTGCTCTGTTTTTTTTTATGTGATACAAAAATTTAAACCAAAATATACAATAAACTGACGCCAAACTTATTAGGTTTTGAACGCTTATTGCTTGAAATATACCTGCCATCATTCTGCTCTTTATAGAGTAACGTAGGTTCAACACGCTGGTATTACCTGGTTAATTAGTGGAACTGTCAGGTTGTGACTTTAATCAGCGTTATCATCGGCGTCTTTTTAGTTTCCATATCATGTTTGACTAGAAATATTTTGGAACAGCTGATTTTTTATCTTTCTTGTAGGAGGCAGGAAAGTGTAACAGGTCTCTTTCAGCCATCTGACTGGCAGTGTGTAGCAACATGTGGGGGAGGGGCAGATGGAGAAAATCCTTTTTTCTGATGTTTCATTAAAAGGATTTTAATCTGTCAGAACAGTCTGATGGAAAGAAAGTTTTGAAACATTTATTTTAAAGCGTTGGCAAACCTTCACACTGGTTCCCTGCCTGCTTGGTGAAGATGCTATTTATAACGCCTGTGATTTCCACACCCATAGATTAACTTGGCTCTGATTATAAATCCCTATATTTCACTATCTTTTTTTTTCTTTCTTTCTTTTTTTTTGCCGTTTTGCTTCTTTCTTTTAATGATTGGATTTCAGAAGCATTACAGAAGAAAATTGAGTTTGACTTTCATCCAAAACAGGATCAGCAGATCTGGGCTTTTTACTAAATCACGTTTGAAAGGTTTTAATGCTCAAAGCTTGAACGAGACCCCCGAGGAGCTCTGGAGTCTAACTGGTTGCTAACTGTATTAGCTGACCCAGGGGGCCCCGTGAGGGGGACGTAGGCATGTTCAAAACTCTTCAAACATGGAACAGCACACATGTGGTTTTTCTGATTAGAGACTCGAAGGCTTCACTTTGCTTTTTATTTTTGATTGGGTGGTTTCCTGATTTAGAGCCTCTCCTCTCCTCAGTCAGTGTTTTACTGGTTCTCCTCAGGGTGGGTTTACTGCGTGCTGCCTTCCTCAACAAGCTCTGTTTAATGTCAGTACTTTAGCTGCAAAAATACAAGCATGCCAACACACAAGCAGATATGCAGACCTGATGCATTCCACTGATGCATCAATCAGGCTTGCTGTTAACAGAAATGCACCGCAGAGCTTGCTTCCTTTTGCTTTTAACAGCAAGGACTTCAAATGTTACAAACTCTGTTACATATTTCTGTTCGACAACATATTTTATTGAAGTTTCACTGTCTACATCACCATCACCACCTCTGCTTCATGTTTTCCTTCAGGCGTTTTGGAACAAAATGCGCGTCGTGCCAGCAGGGCATCCCTCCGACGCAGGTGGTGCGGAAGGCGCAGGACTTTGTGTATCACCTGCACTGCTTCGCCTGCATCATGTGCAGCAGACAGCTGGCCACCGGCGACGAGTTTTACCTCATGGAGGACGGGAGGCTGGTGTGCAAGGTGGATTATGAAACCGCCAAACAGAACGGTAGGTGTGCTCACTGTCAAGGCGGAACGAGAAGAAAGGGTGAACATGTACTTCCAGTGATATAAAATGATTGTTGCAAATGTCCATCTATTTGCTTTGCCGCTGAAAGGCTCTGACCTAACTGGGCCGCATCAGAATTGCAGAAGAGCGTGATAGATCAAGCTGTATGCACCTCTCAGTGAGGCGAAATAACTTCTGACTGTGGATCGTTGGTGTTTGTCATCTGGGTGTGTGTGCTGTTTCTGTCCCTCCCTCTCCTCTGAGATTTCCATGCGTCTCTGATTGATTATGTAAAGTGAACCGATGCTCTTATATGGTGCGGCTCCAATAACTCCTCTCCTCTGGCAAAGGGTAGATTTATGTCCTCTGCTGTGGGAGTGGGACAGATGCACAAGGACAATAATACACTGCCCTGCATAACTATTTGCTTCATTTAAAACACACACACACACACACACACGCCCACACACACACACACACACACACACACACACATAAATATATGCAGAGGGATGCCACTCATGTTTGCAACTGTGTTTACAGATGATTCAGAGGGTGGGACCAAACGACCAAGGACCACCATCACCGCCAAGCAGCTGGAGACCCTCAAAAGTGCCTACAAAAACTCGCCAAAGCCAGCCCGCCACGTCAGAGAGCAGCTGTCCTCTGAGACAGGCCTGGACATGAGGGTGGTGCAGGTAGAACATTCATTTTTTTAAATTTATTTTTAGAAAGTTGACTTATGCAAATTAACATTGATACTCATCTCTCTGATCATCTGTAGTAATTTAAACAATGTCATTATGACTGGGAAAGTCTGTAGTTTTCTCATCAGGACTTAAAATCATGTTTTCTTTATGTGTTTAGGAACGTCTAGGTATTATAACGAACCTCTGTTTCTTGATCACGTTGAGATAGAAAACTGTTATTATTTTTAATCCATTCTGTATGTTGCACTGACATTGTTTTATTGTTATTTTAAATAATTAAAAAACAATAAATAATTATTTATCTATGTTCTGTATGTGCAGAATTTTGAATTAATTAAAATTTATAGATTTATTTATAAATGTATTTAGAATTTTTTAAATTTTTAGCTAATGTTCTAAGTTAATAAACATTTTCTTATTTTTCAATTTTAAAGTTTTCATTGCAGTAAAATCTTTGATTATAACAAATATTGCTAAAAATCAGTTATAAGTTATTATTATTTATTAAATGTTTTATAGGTGTAATAAACTGTATGCCAAGCAATTGGAGAGGTCAAAAATTACATCATATAAAACAAAACTTGCTTACTTTATCAAATATGTAATGTCAATCTAAAATTTTCAACCAAGGTAAAAAAAAAAAAAAGTAAATTATGATGGCAATGTTATTGCTTTCACAAGGTCAAATAATCTGGTCTGAATGCTTGATTTGTCTTTTTTAAGATGTATATTATGGTTTAACCCAACAGGTTTGGTTCCAGAACCGGCGAGCAAAGGAGAAGCGTCTAAAGAAAGATGCCGGTCGCCACCG
The DNA here is from genome assembly GCA_903067095.1 of Girardinus metallicus. Taxonomy (NCBI): domain Eukaryota; kingdom Metazoa; phylum Chordata; class Actinopteri; order Cyprinodontiformes; family Poeciliidae; genus Girardinus; species Girardinus metallicus. The sequence goes on from CAEGAE010096068.1 coordinate 5,661, forward strand.
TTGGACTCAGTTCTATAAAAGTGTCAAACGCAGCAGAGGAGGAACCAAAGTGGAGAAGGAGAGTTCGGCTGATGATGCAGGGCTCAGCGACAGTGAACTGAGTTTCAGAGGTATTTTTCTTTTCCAGATCATTTAGTCCCAGAAAGGGAATTAGCAGACATATTCCTGCTAATAGGATTAAGCAAGCATTCAAAATGGTAAATCACATGAGAGCTGCAGATACCAACGCGTTTTTGTGGCTTTTCATTTGCCTGCTTGTGTTTCCTGTTGGAGTGTGCCACTTTGAGGCAAATCTAAAATGTCATACCTATTTCGGTTTTCCTCTGTGGCCGCTGATGCCTCCTGCCTCCTGCCTCCTGCCACTGTTTGTTTGTGTGATGGAGCTTACTGGAAACGAGCAACAGCTCCTTAGTGGGATGCAAATGGAGTTTTAGGCATCTTTTTGTTATTTAATATTCACAGACCCCCCCTTCCCTTTTTGGATAATTGTAAAAGTCTCCGAACTAGTTTGAAAAAGAACGCTGTTTTTATGAGAAATGAAAACATGGTGACAGAAACTCTATAAAGCATGTGAGGCTTTTATTCAATTAGAGAGAAAGTGCTTTTGGGCTTTGTTGTTATTGAAGCCACACAGGGGATCGATTGGAGATGTAAACACATATTTTGTACTGCAATTATTGACCAGAACACAGACATAGATATGAATTTCAGGTTTAGCATGTGCGTCATACTATTTAGAAGCTCAGGATCCACACATTTATTTGATATGAGTAAAGAGCTTCTGCAGTCTTTAATGAATGCTAAAAAGCTAAGTTTTTAATCTTTTAAGTTTCTTTGGAGAGAATCCCAAAACATCTTCTATAAATATTCATGTCGCTTGATTTTGTTTCACATTTTGTCATGTTGCAGCCACTAAATTCAAACTATTTTACAATACACAAAAAGCAGTGCACACCTTTGAAGGGGAAGAAAAACAATGCATTGTTTGATTTCTTTTTGTCCACAAATAAAAACATTTGGTGTGGATTTGTATTCACTCTCCTTTTTTCTAATAGCTCCAAATAAAGGATATTCCCAAAATAATATCCCAAACTTTGACAGTCTCACAAAGCTCCGTTCGATCAATCACCTTAAAAAGAAGAGAGTGTGATGAAAGGCCAGTATTGGAGATCACCCTGAAACAACAACTATCAATCACGCTAGTGGCAGCATCATGCTGCCACTCTCGAAGTTTTTCTTCGAGAGGAACAGAAAAGCTGGACACAGTTAATCGGCGTCATTCTGGAGAAAACCTGTTCACCTTACAGGTTTTCTGCATTGACCCTGAAACACAGTCAGATCAATAACAGACCAATGTACATACAGACTGGCCCAGACAAAGCCCAGACCTAAATTCAACTAAAAATATATGGTAAGGATTGTTCATGCTGATTTGTTTGGATGGGAAAATTGTTCAGTCTAGATTTGCCAAGCTCCAAAATGTATGACCCAAAATAATTGCAATTATGTTTGGTTGTTTCTCCAAACATTTTAACCTGGGAGGCGTTCAAAACCATTTTTCCAAACACTTCAAAGTTGTACACCACTTTGGGGTTTCTCCATCATGTAAACAGCCTTTAAAACAGATTCCCGCTGCAAAACTAAAATGTTCAAGTTGTTAGAATACTTAAGCAAAGGACTATGTCTTTCTTAATGCTCTATTAAACCTATTAAAGAAGAGAAATCTCCTGTCTTATTTCTTACTGATCTTCTTTTCTGATCTCCTCTCTAGACGACCAAGTCTTGTCTGACCTCAGCCATGCGAACGGCCTTTACGGGAGCGTGGGAGACATGACCAGCAGCGCCGTCCTGAACGGCGGCTTCTCCGTCGACGCGGCGGGACAACCCTACCAAGACATCCGACCAGGAAGCCCCTACGGTCTACCGCAGTCACCTTCCTCCATCACCTCCCTGCCCAGCCACACACCTCTCCTCAACAACTTGACCTTTAACATGGACAGTCTGGTGGCGCAAGGGGGGCCGGGTGGAGTGGGACAGGCTCTGAGGGCCATGGCGGGGGGCCCCACCTCAGACCTCTCCACAGGCAGCAGTACGGGATACCCTGACTTCCCCACCAGCCCAGCCTCCTGGCTAGATGAAATGGACCATTCCCAGTTTTGAGCCTCCAGCTCAGCAGAAGAACTACTGTGGGGATTTACCTAAAGGACACGACAGATGTTTGTTTTGTTTTTTTTTTACATTTCTTTACTTCACCCTGCGAGACTGCTGTGCTTTGTGTTGCTCGGTGGAGAGAAAAAGCTTGACTGGAGTCCAAACAGTGAGATAACAACCAGTTTGGAAGATGCGGACTGGACTTCAGCAGTAAAGCAACACCTGAATGTTCAATCTCAACACTGCATCATCACAATTCTTTCTTTTTTAATTATTGCCTGTTTTTATTTTGTTCAATCGCTACAAAGGAGACTATACTCCAGAAACATTGGTGGACTGTGCTCAAACACACGGTCAGGGCCATCATTTGTACCGGGCCCAGAAGGCAGCTGCATGCTTCTGATTCACAATGAGTTGAACTGCTGGCCGGCCGTATCGGAGCCTTCACATTGGCATTGCACTTTACTCTCCTCTTCTTTTTCTACGTGAACGGGCAGGAGCGCAGAGGAGAGAGACTTATGCACAAGGCAAACAGTGTTTCACTCGGAGAAAAACTTACAAGAGCAGTGGCACAAGTGTGAATCTAGAAACATGCTCATGTTTTTTTTTTGTTTAGTTTTTTTATGTGTTACCGACACAGTGTTTTGAGAAATGGTCTGATCTGCTGATCTGTGCATCCAGAAATTATTTTAATGAGGGTGTTTTGAGACAAAGCAGTCATATTTACAGATCTGAGTAAAAGAGAAGAAATCCGTTAGTATTAAGCCCTTTTTCACACGAGGAGCCGAAAGTTTCAGTATAGATCATATTTCTGCATTAATTTATTCTTCAGAAGCAAAGATATAAAAAATGTTTCTGTAATAAATAAAAAAAACCAATAAGTATTAAAAGGAACAAAGAAACGCCCCTTTGTGTTTGCTCTCTTCAGTCAGATCCAGCCTTCTCCTGATAATCTTCTCAGTCAGCAGCAGCCTCAGCTTTGCCTGCTATCAACCTACTTCCCCCAACTCCAGATGTGATGTCGGCCCTTTGTACCAGAGGGATTAACACAGTCTGCCACATTCAGAGCTGATAATTCAGCATCCGAGCTGGATCAGCTGCAGAGATCAGTCACTGTCAGCTCCAGCTTCACAAATTATTTGCTACAAAAAGAATATCTTAAAAGTAAATCCCCCGTGAGCTTTGTTTAAGTTGTAAAATTATCTAACAGTTTCATGCTTGTGCAGGAAAATGCAGCCTCCCAGATATCATCTCTGCTCCTGTCTCTGATCTGAGGACAAACCGGTCGATGTCAGCAACTTTTTGGATAAAGAAAATGCCATGTCTTTTTTTTTCCTCATATTTTACCTCACGGCAAATCAAATAACAGGCAGTGACGCAATTACAGATTACAGCCCACAAATTACAATGTGTTTACATCTTAAAATCACAATACTTTTAACATGTGAGTGAAACGGACAAGTCAAGAAAGGGGAAAAAGTTTGGCCTTTAAAACGGACCTTTATTTCTTAAAGTGCTTATTTATGCATAATTTATTTTAACTGTTTTGAAATAAAGGTTTTTAATTATTTATTATTAACATATTACTTAAAAAAACATGAGTTAGAAAAGTGAAAAATGCCAGGTATTCATGCATTCAGTAATGCCAGGTAATTCCAATTAGTTTATGCCATGTAAATAAAAAGCATAATCCCTCCAATCAGATGTGTGTCACGGCTTTGTTCCATGCACAAACCAGTGGATGTGCAGTAAATGCTGCTCACAACTGAATTACAAAGTAATTTGTTGGCTGAAATCTGGGATTTTGGAGGAAAACAACACAGAAAACCCATCATTGAAGCAGTTTTGTTCAGTCTGTTTTGCCTCAGAAGTTTGCATCTTATTGTTGTAAATTTTGTACAGTTTGAAAATGTGTAGATTGTCTTGTTTCATGAGCGCTATTTATTATTATTATTATTATTATTATTATTATTATTATTATTGCCATGTGTCTTTGAAAAAGATGTAAAAGAGAGCACTGAATTTATTCATTTATGCCTTCTGTGTAATGGTATGAACCGTGTACAGTTAAATCTATATGAGGAAAATAAAGCTGAATTGTCTTTGGTTACCCATTGAGTGAGTTTTTCTTTATTTTTCACAGAGCTGGCTTGCAGTGATAAATGCGAGAGCTAACATCATCAGGCGAGCTTTATTTATGACGCGTTTAAAGAAAAATACGTCCTGTTGGTGTTTTTATTATTTTTGCGTTATCGAAACGCTCTTCGAGCCAGTTAACTCACAAATTCATTTACCCATTGAGAGCATTTACCACACACTTAGGCCTCTATTCAATTGTGGAGATCCATTTAGTACCTCCAACAGGCACTGGTCAGTCATTTAACAGTGATCGATGCTGTTTTCCTCTCTCGCTCTCCGAGAGTGGGGGTGACAAGAAAGATGCATGAAAAGAAACTATATGGGAGGACAGAGGGGAGGGGAATAAAACATGCACACAAACAGATGCCTTGCTGGCTGCTTCTCTGATCCTATCAGTGCTGAGGAGACACTGGAGCAGATTGCAGCACAGTCAAATCTACCCTTAATCCCTAGACAGTTAACTAATCGTAGAGTGATTTGTGAAATATGGCCAAACATGTATTGTAGTCAGTCAAAGAGAACGTGTCTCTTATGAAAGTAAGTCAGGATTTTAATACATTGTGCATTAAAGCAGTGTTGAGGATTTTCTCAAAGCTGACTAAAATAATTTCCTTTTGTGGCACATTGTTAGAGATGAAGATATTTCCTTTCGGTTTTGTGGATCTCTGAGTCAGGAATCAAACCCCAGACATTTGTGTCAAGGACTAATAGTCTCTGTAAACGGGGCTCCTGCTCTGTAGACATGAAACTATTGCTAAGGTCTTCACTAGTGCCTCACATCTTTTTTCTCCCCTTGTGATGCGACACAACTATTTAAAAGATTTATAGATATGTAGCACTTTGGAAAGGTATTCATACCTTTTTCACATTTTGTTATATTACAACCAAGAACTTCAATGTATCTTATAAGGATATGACATGATTTTAAAAGTAGGTCAGCGCATCAAGAGGTCAACCCCCAGAAGAACGCCGGCTAAGAAATAGAATATCTCAGTATGAATACAGCTGTTCTGTGAAGGCCTAAGAGGTTTGTTAGCTCTAGATGAATGTCACACAGACCATGGTTGTCCACTTAAACTGATAAGTATATAATTATTTAGGGAAGCAGCCAAGAAGCCCACTATTACTCTGGAGGATATGCAGAGATCTGCTGCTCAGGTGGGAGAACTATTAATGGGCTCAACAGATCTGGTCTTCATGAAGGGAGTAAGTCTTCACCAACAGAAAGCTACAATGTTTCTTGTTTAACGTTTCCCACAAGTCATTCAGGGGACACAGGAATGTGGAACCACCACAGTGAAACTTGTCGGTAGCAGCATCATGCTGTGGGAATGCTGATCTTCAGCAGAAACGGAGAAGCTTGTTTCTGCTGCACCTGCAAGAGACTCAGTACTGTGGTGAAGATTCACTTTCTAGAAGAAAAACAATCACAAGCATGCAGCCAGAGCTATTCATGCTATTCATGTGTTTGAACGTCCTAGTCAAAGACCTCTTTCACCTCCTGCACTGAAAAAGAAATGTTTATTTGAACTAATTTTATTAGTTTTGCTCAAGCTGTAATTATGATTTGGTTAATTCTGAAGTCAGTTATAGCTTGAGCAAAATTTATCAAATTAGCTGTAACAAATTTGAGTAATTTTTGACGCTAGTTCAAAAAAACAAAAAACATTTTTTTCAGTGACAGTACGTGGATGGACAGATGGATGAATGTACCGTCCAATATGTCCCACTACTCCTTCTTTTGCTCGAATAGTCCAGCCTCTCTGCAACACTGATCCAGATGAAGTGGATGTGAAGGATGACTGAATTATGATCTTGGCTAAGCATGTTTATTAAAATAATTAGAAAGAAATGAAATGTGTTATAATGAAATTACACCACAGTGTACATCGGTATGAAACTCATTTCTATGTGGGAATGTGGAACATTTGTCTGAAAGGAGGGCCGTGTAACCCAAACATAAGTGCTATCGATTGCTTTGTTTTAGATATTCTTTCAGCATTATAAAAACAAAAAGGCAAACACTCATTCTGGTTGGAGTTTGCACGTTTGCATAAAATGCCACAAATCTAGCTGATTTTTATTTAAGCATTGATTGGATGGACTATGGGCATTAATGGATAGGGTCTAATAGAACCGGCTTACAAAGATAAAGAGCCGCACAGACAGTTAGGATAATTTACACGCCACTTACAGCACTAGTATACATATAAATCTGAGGGAACTCCACCACTGTTGCTTTTGCAAAGATGACAAACACAAGCGCAAATGCCATTATCATCGATCGCAAGGCTTTTATTACAAACTTCCTAAAGGAAACGCCATGTTTTCTTTTTCCTTGCATGAAGCAAAAAGGAATAAATTAACATGCAAAACAGGCAGGATTTGTTTTGGACCGAAAGTCAATCTCAGAGCATCGAGAAAGGACATTTTTCTCCTCAAGTGATTTCAATGTAGCCCTGCAGTAAACAATGATCTGCATGATGGCTGAGTTGGCTGGAATCAAGCAGAAGTCTTTCAATGACACATTCAAGGTTGTTTTGAAGGAAAACTGCAACTTGTCCACCAGATAGTTGCTGGAGTTGCAGATATTAGATGACAGGTAAAATAATATGGGCTCATGATGATCTAGGGGGATCAGCCAATCAAATCAATAAATCTAATTTTATTTGTATAGCACATTTCAGCTATGAGGCAGTTCAACATCATAAAAACACAAATATCAACAACTGAAACGTTACATTTTTCCAAGTGCCGTCATTACACATCAAAATGTTGGTTTTGATGTGTAATGTTTAGTGTTTCATTTGTTATGGTCCAAAAGAAACTCTGAACAGCTGGGATTTTAGTCTAGATTTAAAGGAACTCAGTGTTTCGGCTGTTTTACAATTTTCCAGAGGTTTGTTTCAGATTTGTGGTGCATAGAAGCTAAATGCTGCCTCTCCATGATTGGTTCTGGTTCTGGGGATGTAGAGCAGACTAGAACCAGAAGACCTGAGAGGGATAACATTCAACAGGGATAATATTCTTAATCCCTTATACATTTCTTTTTTTTAGTGTTGAAGTATTTATTTGAAACAGATAATTCTCAGAATCCTACAGAGTAGTTTGTTTTCAAAATCAGGAATCTCATGCAGCAGAAACACCTCCTTCATCATCTGAACTCCACAAAGATGAATATGCTTTAATCTAAACACTTTTCGCTCCCACTGCATTTTTAACGCTGCTGTCCTACTGGAAGGTGAACATTTGCTCCAAACTCAGGCCTTTTGTAGCCTTTCAAATTTATTTTCATCCATCTTTACGTTAATTCTAACCAAGGTTGCCTGCCCTCAATGAAGAAGACCATCCCCACAGCATAATGCTGCCACTTCCATGTTTTTACATGAGACTAATGTTACCAGGGTTCAGTTTGTGCAGCAGTTTGTGTGATGCCCAAAGAGTTAAGCATTGGTCTCTTTTTTAGATGTTAGCATTGCAAAACTACAATGTTAGCTTCAAGTCAACACTAGCTGTCCTTTTCTCATTCTCTCATTAAGTGGTCTATTTTAAAATATGTTTGTAGTTACAGTGATATGACTGCACATTTTCTTGAAGTACATCTTCAATAATGACATTAAGTTCTAGTTTATAACAGAAAGTAAGTGGTAAAATAAACAAATCTTTGCACTGCTGTCCTCTACTACTTAAATGTTATTTTAAGAAATACTCTTGCTTTGCAGCTGAATAAATAAAATTATTACATCATTATAACTTTTATTATCATCATTAAGAGAGAAGATTTGATTCTCTTTCTTCTAACTTAGTAAGCTGCGTTAATAACATGGTGGGTTGAATGCTACTGTTACTGAACTAATAAAAACAATGTCTTACACAAAGACATTGTAGTATTTTATGTTTGAATCTTTCTTGGTTATTAAAAATGTTACTTTGTTTTATATTTTTAGATAAACTCTAAAGAAGATTAAAAAAAGGCTCATGAAGCACTAAGGTGAAGTACACATACCTTAAACTGCTTCTGATCCTACTTTATTACTTTTCACCTGTAAAGAAACAGCATAAATATTCAGAAGGACTGCTTACAGAGAGGTTGTGGTGCATGTGAGTCTGAGGCTTGCAGAGGGAGGGAGCTGCAGTGTCACAAGTGAAAAGCTCAAAGGAAAATTGAAGCTCCATAATGGAAGCATAATGGGCTTAGTGTCAGAGTCTTGCAGACAACCCGGGGGGGGAAAGTATGACTGCCGTCAACCTCTGTTACCTCTATCCATTGTAACCGAGGTTCAGGAAGCAACAAGGAGACAACAGTGAGACCAAAACAAGCTCCAGAGCCTAATGGCTGCATGTGGATGGAATTTATAACAGTGAAATGGCCTCCTCTCCTCTTTGTGGGATTGTAGATCATCACATCCCAGACTTGCTTTGAATACTCAAAAGCTTTAATCTTAGCTTATGTAGGGTTCATGAAAACAAATTCTGAATACAGTTATATAAATCTCATATTGGAGTTGAAGATACTTTGGTTGGATTTCCCAAATGCAAATACATTCAGAAAAGCAACACCAGTTCTAAGATCTTGGGTTCTTTCTGTGAATGAAAGAACCAGAGTGTTTGATTAGAATGCTACCAAAACATTAGCTCCTCTGATGATTAATTAATTAATTTGAGCCATTCTGTAATAAAGTAATCTGAGGCTGTCATACACACAAAGTAAACAGATTCAATCGATGGTGGATTTTCATATTGACCATATGGCTCACCGCACAGGGTAGTATCCCTGACTTGCTGTTCCAGAACAAGTTTTCTGTGTATTTGCAGTAGGTATCGCCCTGTGTTGTGCACAATGTAAACACTGTAGAAAGTGTGAATGTGATGTCTAATGGCACTGAAGATGGTCTGTTTTTAAAGAAGCATTTACTTAAAGTGTAAACTAGCTAAACTGATCAAACCTTGACAGGATGATTCCACACCACTTGAAATGTATTAAATACTAAGACTGATGGAGTCTTTATTTTTTCCTGTAGTTTAGTAATCCAGACAGTAATGAAGGAGGGACTAGGGCACCGTTTGTGTGAGAAGTGCCACTAAGCTAACATTTTAATTGTTCTTTATCAAGATATCAATCAAGATATGAATTGATATTAAGTAAAAAGCAGGAAGTCTGCCATGTTTATAATGCACTGAGGTGAGGGACACCATTAATCTCTATTCATCTTCTCATTAACTTTTAGCAGCTTTAGTTTCCCTGCTGAAAAACCCTTATGCTGCCTCCCCCACACACACACCACAGGGTGATGCCAAATACTAACTTTCCAACAAACACAGGGTTTTGCATGTAGGTTAAAAAGTATTTCTTCCACAACTTTTTCATGTAAAGTTTCTTCTTGCAACTCTTCCATAGGGATCATGTTTGTAGAATGCATGACTTAGTTCTCATGATGCAGTTTGTTTCCTAATGTTCAGTAACAAACCACTGAGTAACTCTGCTGAGCACACAGCACAATATGCTACATTATCAAACAAAAATAGTGGACAGTAAAGTTGAAAAGACCTTCAGATCTTGTTTAAGAAGAAGCCAAGTTTAAGAAAAAAAAAGACATGAATTCATTTTTGTGCAAACTACTGTATATACAGTCCAGTTCAATCCAAGGCTGAGGGTCTGGCAGCTTCCCACCAGACATGTTGATAGTTATCTAACACCTTAAGTCGCAGCAGATTTTCAGTGTGACACTGGGCAGAGAGGGGGGTTGAGCATGGGGTCAGAGTGAACTTGTGCGTTAGATAGTCAAGGATTAAGCTTTGTCTCTAGTGCTGTGCAGAAAATCTGTTGGGGGATCTTCATGAATGTGTAGTTAAAAATCTGGGTCAAGGTTTAGCGTATTTTCAGAGTGTGTATCTGTGTGTATTTGAGCCAAGGCTTGACGACAAGTAAAGGAGATTTAGACTCCAACCGTGTGTTGGTTATGTTTGGAGAGTCTCCAGATACGGTCCTCTATGGCATCATAGTCCTGAGGCAGAGCTGAAAACTTACTGTGTTGTTCAGTGTGTTCACTTTAGATATGAATTGATTACTTTTAAACATGAGCAGCGTAATAAAGCTGCAAAATATTAGAAACACTAGACAATATATATGTAGCATACACCTGTTGGAGTGGTTTTTAGTTGGTCTCAGAAGTGTAGAAATCAATTTAAATCTTTTTTTTTTTTTTTTACCACATTTAATGTGACATTCTGCACAATTCAACTGAATAAAAATGTAAATAATTCAAGCACAACCTAAAACCAATACCATGTAAAAGCACCTTTTGGCTCCACTGTCAGTTTTTTTGGCAGGAGTTTATCAGTATCCAATACCTCAATCTGATCATTCTACTACAGCTGGTAATGTTCTCCAAATCTACCAGGTGTTGAAAACATCTTTTGTCAGAAATGAATTAGCTGACCACTGTTTCTGCTTTGGGGCTCATTTACCAACATGACAGAGCAACTGATGGAGGCCAGGCAAAGCTTTAATCGAGACTTTAATGATGAAAACTTTTAAATGAATGAAGCATTCCTTAATATATAACAACAGAATCATAAACTAACTCAGAGAGGACGAACGTAGAATAAAAGTCTGTCGGGTTATCAGGTTTCAGCTGAGAGACAGGTTGATATGAAGTGTCTGTATGGTGCAATACATTATGTTAATAATAAGTTATGTGATATTGTTCATTTTTGTGGATTGTTAAACACTTTTAGAAGAACAAACTTCTAAAAGTATTTTTCCAAAGACTTACACCTCATAAATCCAGATACGTCACATCAAAATGATGTAAAATCATTTCAATAAAATGTTTCCAAGATGTTATCTAGTTTATTAATTTGTCATATGGTCCACATAGATGCTTGTTTAGCAGACGTTATTCTGGGAATACTTTCCTCAGTACAGCAAAAGTATTGTCAACATATCTTTACTGTCTTGCAGTAACCATCATGTTATCCAGTTCTACTGTACAATCAATATACAGTTTAACAAATAACTGAAAACACATGCAATGCCCTTTTTTGTCTTATCATATGGGACATATATGTTCACAGATGAACTCCAGAAGAGCTGAACATGATATCAGATTCACCTTCAAAACTTGGAAACTAAAGAACAACAAAACAAAATATCTGCATTCCTGGCTTACAAACCGCAGCACCTAGAGAGTCTTTCCAAGGATCACGGAGGGGTAATGGGAATGCCGGACAAATGTGCGGAGAAGAGACGAGAGAAGACTTGGATGGTACTATAAAGGAATGAGCTAGCCTTTCGGAGCGGTGTACTGGCGCAGGAGTGTGGAAATGGCGCTGGATTCAGTGACCTCCTCGGGAAGAGAGCCCTCCATGTCTTTGATGGATGGATCAGCGCCGCTGTTCAGGAGAAGCTCTACAATGTCAGCAAACTCGCAGGCGGATGCTAGTAAAAACAGAGGACATAACGAAGCAGAGGTTAGGAGGAGGTGTTCAAAGCAAAAGTGTTGAGTTTATGAAGAAGGATTTTTCTGTAAATTGTGTTAATACATGACTAACTGGAATATGGAGATATGGAGAATTATCAATAAGTCATATTAAAACAGAGAACAAGAATGCTTATAACTGTATGTGTCAAGACAGACACATACAGTTATAAGCATGTCACTATAACAAATTTTGCTGGGTGACAAATTGTCATTGCGATAAACGATAAAATTGTTGTTTTGAGACCATTTTCAAGTAACATAATAGCATTAATGACATAAAAAAACACATTCTCAAGGATCAATAAAATTTAAATTCTAATGACCAGTTAAGCACTGGAACTGGAAGACATTTGAAATATCCCCCCAAAAAATAAAGAAAACAACAGAACAACAAATAAAATTAATTATGAAGTTTGTGTAAACAAAATTATCTTTCAAAAAAAGGGATAGTTGAGACCAAAACACCAAACTGAAGACTTTTATCATTCAGTTTTTAGAAAAAAAAAAGAGAGGGAAAAGAGAAAAACGATGAATCAAGCAAATGGAAATTATTGAGTTTCTTTTCATTTGTCATGCAATTAATTGATTTATTGTTTATTGTGACTGGCCAAGGTGGCATGTTAGAACATCTTACCACAAGATCAACAGCTTTGTTGACCTTGTTAATTTACCATAATATTAAGGCTGACCTGCAGAAAATTTGCTAGGCCAAAATACTTGTCGGAGTCAAGGAAGATGTAACATTATGAACAAATCTCCATTGTATAATTACACAAAGGTAATACTGACAAAAACTGGAGTCCCTTTTACTGTACAATAAAGCCACTTAACTTAAATGACATTAAAGTAGTGTTGAACTAAAACATTTGGCGCATTCCTTTTGTTCTTAGACGTTTGGTTGGAATAAAGACGTGCAAGAAACATAGAAGGGAACAATAATTTTAGATTTCACTTTAGATAGAAATAGTCGTTTTATTTTTTATATAATTAACTAACACTTAAGAGTACTATGTTTTATTCAGTAAATATTTAACCATAGATGTTTTGCTAAGCTGTTAATATGATAAAGTTAGACATGCCTCTTTTAAACTGTAGTGGTGATGGGTATCTGCTTTAGGTAAACCTACCAAATATCTTTTCAACAACTAGCATTGTTTAATATAGCATATGTAGAGGATTGAAGTTAATGAAAAGCTTATCTGCAGACCCTGCAGTGACACTGGCCTGGACCTGAGCCTCCTTCAAACACTTCATTTCTGCCCCACTGGCAATATGTGGCCCGCTAAAAGGGTCTTTTCTCTCTCTCCCTGTTTAAGGGCAGAATAAAGAGGAGAAGGCACAGCTTGCACTTTCCTAACCCAGTTAGTGAGTCCCATCATTCCTGATGCACCTCTAAACCCTGTGGCACCCCCCGCCCCACCACCTCATCTCCCCTCTCCCTATCCCTCTCCTGTTGTGAGTGCTCTTCTCTGTCAGTATCAATCGCAGGCTCCTTTTTAAAAGCAGACTTTGTGCTGTGCCACGTTCGCTGATGTCAGCAGCTGCAGTGATTGACAGCTAGGCCTTTTAACCTGCAGCCCAGAGGTGGCTGACAGGCCTGGATGCTGGTGGGAGTCCAAATGCGCGAGATGTGATGATACATCGGAATGCATGTGGGCAAGTAAGAAAATGTGAGTGCATGTATGAATGCGGCGGTGAATGAAGTGTTAAAAGCTCAGGGAATCAGCCAAATCAGACTAACCAAGCTCGACTGCTTTTTCTTTTTTTGTTTTTTACAGCTTTGCTTGCAGCTTTCCTCTTGTTGCTCTAAACAGTATTTTATTCAGCCAGCCGAGTGTGCGCGTGGCGGGTGTCTCGGCTGGGCCTTGAGCCGTAAAAAGTGGCCAGCCCTCAGGGGAGCAGTAGAGGAGGAGAACAATTTATGGTGAGCAGTAAACCCTCAATTAATCACTTGCCAGCCACTGCGGCCCTGTGCAAAGAGAGGTAGGAATGAATTTTCATTCTCTGCTATTTGTCTCTTTGAGTTCATCGCTTATGTTTATTAGTCATCTTTTTATACCACATCCTCAGGGGCTGCTCTGATGAGTGCATGTATATGTGTGTGTATGTAGCCTGCTGGTAGGTGATGCAACATGCCCACTCCAACGCCACCACGCTGGAGGACAGATGGTGTAGCAGCTCATACACACATGTACGCTCATAAAGAGGCTCAAAGGACGTGAGCACCGCCCATCAGGGACACGTGTGTTGGGGCACGAGAGGGTCAGGGGAGTCTGAGGACCACTGCTGATTTCCTCTGGGAGGTCTGGCGATTATTACACACAGAGAAAAACACGCGCGCGCACACCACCCCCCCGCCCCCCACACACACGCACACACACACCCAACAATCCACGCATATGTACACCTATACGTGTGTGTATGAAATTATGAGACATTTTTGTTCGACCTGCATCTTTGAAATGATGCTCAAAATAGCGGGCATACAAAATAAAGTTCACATTAAACAAATACAAAAATAATTTATGCATTTAAAAGAAATTATGTGAAATAATAAAAAAACACATATATATATAGGTGTGTGTGTGTGTGTGTGTGTATACAGTGGGGGAAAAAGTATTTAGTCAGTCACCAATTGTGCAAGTTCTCTCACTTAAAAAAACTGAGAGAGGCCTGTAATTGAAACCATAGGTAGACCTATGGAAGAACTTGCACAATTGGTAACTAAATACTTCCCCCCACACACACACACACATATGTGTATTTCTAGAGAACCTAGCATAATAAGGATAGTTAGTTAAACAGGAAATACCACTGCAGGGTTTCCCCCAGTGTACTAAAAGCCTGGCGGCCCGCCATGCTTTAGTAGCTGCCCCGCCAGGCTAAGCGTTAGTTCTTTTAAGGAAAATAATAAAGAAATAAAAATCGCAAGCAGTTGTTATGTCGTCTATAGTTTGAGACATGTAGAACTGATCTGATCGTTTCCATAGCAACGATCAGAAGCAAGACGTGCCACAGAACTACAGTGAGCTCGTTGGTGAGGTCATAGATGACATCACAACAGATCAAAGAAGTTCTGAGGCTTTGATTTCGTGAATCTCCAAACACTCAAGCGTTTAGGATCCAGAAGTTGAGTTGTGTTGAGTTTCTGCTTTCTGCTTCATAACAATGTTCGGTATTTCCAAGGCGTTAGTCCCATTATTTCTGCCGCTCGGCTGGGGGCTTGGATATGTGGTGACTACCGGCATGAAGAAGATATTTGATCACTGCTTCCCTGGAAAAGATATGGACGACAGCAGCTCTGAACAAACTGACCCGGCTGGGGATGTTTGTCCTTCAAGTACGACGGTTGCAAGTAAAACCAATGGCCCTGATTTTAGACACACGACGGTAGACAACGGTCTTAGGCGTGAGAGGACAGTGGTAGGGAACATCTCTGAAACCCCAACCAGAGACATGTCTGCGGCTGTTCCCAAAGACAAGACTACCCCGGCTGGGGTAGCGCTCTCTGAGAATGAGAGCACGGTCTTTGGGGACAGTTTTTCCACTGTTCTGAAAGGGATAACCGACCCGGAGGGGGACGTTAACCTTTCAGAGCAGGGAGCTGGCCCAGACATCCTGGATGTGGTGAGGACAGAGGCAGCACAGCAGGGACAAACTGTTATGGAAGACACGGAGAACTTCTTCAAGTTCTCCAACGTTTTCCACAACAGTTGGGTGAACGCCTCTTTTCAAGCCATCCTTAACCTGAGCGTGACCAGGAGGAGTCTCGCTCCGGAAAAGGTATTTATAGAGGCGTCATCCGTCCCGTGCTGTGCACGTCTTCTACACTCAGCCATCCACCATCGGGGAAAACACGTTTCTCCAGAGGAGATCTCCCCGGTCCTCGAGGAGCTGAAGGAGAGAGGTCTGGGCTTGGGAAGAGATTTTGAGATTTCATGTTTACTCGAATCTCTGCTTGTCTGGCTCGATTCTTTTGGTGGAAATACGGACAGGGAATTGTACAGTGAAGGCAGATGTACAAACTGTGGAAAGAATTACTTAGAGCTGCTGAGTAACCGCCCGATGGTTGTACTCCCAGCTTCCACAGCCATAGATAATATTGCATCGCTTTTTAGATATTGGGCAGAGTTGGGAGTCACAACTATTTGCTCAGGATGCAGCTCTAAGTTAAAACACAAACACTGCCTTACTGATAATAACGTCCTCGTCTTTTTTCTGCCACAGTCGGCCAGGGTTAACAAGAAGCTCAAAATCGTTCCCAACCCAACCCTCGATGTACCTGGAGAACGTGGAACAGAGACATACCACCTGTCCTCTGTTATCTGCCATGGTTCCGACCCAGCCCAGTATTACACATACATTTTGCACGGACAGCAAATATTGAAGGCTGTCGATGAACATGTCTTCACTGCAGACAGTCGCTGCAGTGAAGACATGTTCAGAAGGGGCTTCATGTTTATTTACGAAAAGCGAACAATTTAAGAGAAACTCCAGGACAGCAGACTCAAGGTGATGGTTTCTCAAGCCCCTCCTCCCAAAGATGACGAAGGCGATTTCAGAGAGGACCTACAAATATCTATTTTCGTTGAAGATAATATCCAAATGATAAAATAAGCGAGTACTTTGAGGATGGACAAGTTTAAGTGACTGCGACAGAACATGTGTTCAGTTACTTAAACATTCACAACCAGAAACACAA
>CAEGAE010096069.1:0-15041 GCA_903067095.1 Girardinus metallicus
GGGGGGGAGGGGGGGGGGGGGGGGGTGTTGAAGGGGGCAGGTCGGAGGGGGGAGGGGGGAGGGGGTGAGGGGGGGGGGGGGGGCGGGGACGGGGGGGGGGGGGGGGGGGGGGGGGGGGGGGGGGGGGGGGGGGGACGATGGGCGTGGAGATGCAAGCAGTAGAAGTGCTTAGATTTGAAGTGCTTCAGAATCCAAAAGTAAAACACATTTAGGAATCTATAACCGGAAGTCTGTTTTACTTGCAGTTCCTCCTAAATTTGTGGTGCAACCAAAGGACCAGGATGCCATCTACGGGAAGGCGGTGATCCTCAACTGCTCAGCTGAAGGCTATCCAGTTCCTACCATCCAGTGGGAGTACTCCAAAGGTAAACAAATGCTTGTCATGTGGCCATTTATGCTGACGTTTTGTAAATTTTACTTTCCATCAATTTAGTTTTTCTTTTGGGCACTTAGAATATACTTAAGTCAGTTTAGAAGCAAATTCTGTAATAAATTTTTATATTTGGAATTGTTTAGATTACTTTGGTAACTTTTAGACCCATCCGTTAATTTAAGGGATTAAAAACACACCAGGTGTGTGCTGGGGGTGCTTTTGTTAGGCAAATGTCCAGAGTGATGACGTAAGCTGATTGCTTTGACCACTTTTTGAATCGAAACGTCAGATTAAGTTAACTTTCATTTCCAACTAAGTTGCAAAAGAATTTTTTGTAATTGTTTGTCTATATTTTTGCAAGAAATAAAGGGTATATATTTTTAAAACAATCAAGTCGGAAGTGAGTCCAAGAACCCACTGCCTGGATTGGAAATATTTGGTTTTGGGTCTTAGAAGCTCAAACTTACGTGAACAAAGCAAGCATATGGAAAACAAGGTGCTGGTGGCAGGAAAAAAATGAGCTTTTTCATCTGGATGCAAAACATCTATGTGAGGTTGGGAACTCAGACAGTGCATCGGCACTGAAACACGGTGGTGGTAGCGTGACGCTGTGGTGATACTATTCTTCAGCAGGGGACTGAAACTGGAGCTAAATACTGGTCAGTTCTGGAAGGAAACCTCTTAAAGGGGCGGTATTATGTCTTTTCCTGACATATAATGCCATTCAATTCCTGTAACTATACTAGTTACGGTTACTTTAGTTTTTACGATAATGCTGTGTATATCAAAAACAACTTAAAAGGCATCTAAGTTGTTATCTGACGCCTTGAAATTGACTTCTGTCTCTTTAAGGAGCTCCTACCCACATCATCACAACAGGACTTCTCCATTGGTGGCATTTACAACCGTTTTTAGGAGCGTTGTAGTTTGTATGATATTCTGAGCAGACCAGCTCCACCAGGTGTTTGCTAATTGCTGCTACCACTAGTCTGGAGGAGCTCCGAGGGTTGGGAGCTTTGGGAAACAGACAATACATTGTATGAACAGGGAGTAAGGCACCCCTAAGTGGTTGCCATGGGATACCATATTAGTAAACTACATTTTACTTTCCTTCATATTCACAAATATAAATTTTTTCGCAATGACTGCATCACAGTCTAACCCAAGTGACCGTCCTGCTCTGCTTCCTCTGAAAGGTGCCGGGGTACCTCAGTTCAAACCCATCGCCCTCAACTCGGGCTTTCGCATCGAAGTTCTGGTGAACGGCTCTCTGCTCATCAAGCATGTGCTGGAGGAAGACAGCGGCTTCTACCTCTGTCGGGTCAGCAACGACGTCGGGGCCGATGTCAGCAAGTCCATGTATCTGAACGTCAAAAGTAAGTCTCGTCTTCAAATACCTGTGTTCCGAAAAGACTCGGGGAGCATTTTATACCTTTGGGTGGTTTGTCCCTGTCTGGTGATGTTCTAGTAATAGTCGCTGCTAAAACTCGGAGGCGAAGCTACATTCAGGGTGCCTAAGAGATAGCCTCCTGCCGCTTGCTCTGTACAGAGTCTGTACTTCCTGTTAACTGCTGCTGTTGCATTGGTGAAAGTGAAGAATTTAGCTGCTGAGTGAGAAAGTGGGGATTTTTAAGTACTTTGGATTAAGCCCTGTATTCTGCTTATAGCCAGAAACTGCAATAAGAAATTTTTGTGGAGCAGGCGTTTGAGAGAACTGTGGAGATTTCTTCACCTTGTATTTGCTAAAAGACAGAAACATTTTCTTCACGGCGCAAACAAACTCCTAACGGTGCAGCATAATATAGAGAATGTCAGAGTTTCTTTTTTTTTTTTTTTAAATGCCAGAGTTGTTTTTTTATGCACACTGTGCCATCTCCAGCTTTATTCTGGCTGGATGCACATTTTGATCAGTCATTGCTAGATGAGGCTTAGGACCCTGCAGCTCTTATCAACCTTAAGCAGAGGACTTCCTGCCGAGATCCTCGCTGTCTGCCAAACGGTAGAGTTCCTCTGCGACTGTCTCACTGAAGGCTCAGAATTAGAACTGCATGTCTAAAAATATTGGAACAGGGCAACGCTTCATGATGTGGTAAAAGAGTGCTGCTCCTCTTTATAGATTTCCTTCTGTTTTGCATTTCTTTTTCTCTCGTCTTTATAGGATTGCCTTAATTCTGCGTCATGAGAGGTTTATCAGTTGTTTGTGTGATTGTGAGTGTAAGATCTTCAGATTTTGAAATCATGTTCCCAGACTCAAACCTTGTAAAAAAACTTGTTTAGGTCATTTGGAAGATGTGTTAGGCTGCTATCTTCAATGTGAATGTGTTTCTGAGAGAGAGAGTTTGCAGGTTTAATCATTTTTATAACAACTCAAGGTAATGTAGTAACTTGATTGTGTTATAAAATGGCACCATGTGTCTGGAAAATACACAATACTGCCTCTTCTTGTCAACTGCACACTGGTTAAAATCACCTGGAATGAATTAGGGGGACTCCGGAGATATTAGTTCTAAATTATTTATTGCAGCCACGATTTGATCTGCAGCTGTGTTGATGTTGGGTGAACATACACCAGAATGAAAGATAACAGAAAATCTTTTGGGCTTTTTCTTGACAGAAACCTTTCCGTTTCCCACTTGCAACGCTAGCTTGAGGAGCGAAGCAGCTGTGTAAACTTGACAGTCAGCCAATCAGAAGGATGGACATTTCAGCAACTCATTTTATTTACACTGATTGAAAAATGAAAGAGTTTCTTCTTCTTTTTTTTTTTTTTTTTTTGCATTTTCTGTCTCATCTTCTTTCTAATTTTCTGAGGCCCCCATAACCCCGTGTTTGGTCCCCCATGGGTCCCGCTATCCCCACTTTGAAAAAGATTGTAGTAGAGCATCACCATAGTAGAAACTGTGAATAAAAGGCATGGAAACCCCACATTAACTCTTCCCTCAGTGCAGACTGCCACGTTTGTTTTTTAGCAATAGATCTCCCAGAAGCTTGGAGATGCTTTCATTACTTTGCCTTCTTTTTTTTTTTCTTTTTTTTCTATTAACCCACATTATCAATAACATGTCAAGGCAGCCCTGAAACCTGGGCTTCATATCACAGAGTATCGATCTCCATCGTGTTTCCTGTTTTTCGGGCCTTTGTGTGTCTGTTTGCGGCCCCTCTGGCTCGTTCTCTGCTCCGGAGCCATCTTGCTGTTGTGGCACTTTTCCCTTCCTGATTTGTGTCTCCTCTCTGCAGGAGGAAGGCCCCTGGGCACAAGGAGAGCCACACCTTGCTGCATGTCCCCTGTGGGAGATGTGTGTGTGCGTGTGCATTCAGACAATGAGCTCATTAACCTTTAAAGCTTCTCCCTACGTTTTCTAGGTGTAATGTAGACCATCTGAAGCTATGATGTTCTGTACGCTGCGTGCTGTTTATCCAGGCCAGCCTACGCCACTCCAGCAGCCGTGGCTACTTAAGAGGCTTAGGAGCCAATTAGGGCGGAACGCAGGCTGACGGGCTCACGTGATGGATAGCGTGGTGTGTGCGTGTGTGTGTGTGTTACCGGCTGTCCAAATGTGGTTTGATGTGTGAGTAAACACACAGGAGAAAAATCAATAGAGCGGATCTGAGATGTATGGAACAGATGCATGGATGGCAGAGATGCTCTCAGGTGAGCAAACAAGCACACACAAAGGCGCCCATTTCACACAGGACCGCGCCATTTAACATAAAGAGCTGGCTCCGCCGCAGCCATTACAAAGGAATAATGGCCCAGACGAGCAAGCTAGCGCTTCCCCGTAGATCCCTCTCCGCCACGCTATTGTGGTGGACTCCCCAGGAAATGAATTGCTGCTATTCTGATGTCGTAACTTGGCACTTTCATTGTTATGAGACGTGTGTGCGTGCACAAGCTAATGTCTCGTCACAATACGCCATGCATCACGCGCCGGCTGCTCTAACAGCTTGCCCTCGCTGCACCAGAATTAAAGCTGGATCTTTTATGAAATATATAGTTTTTAAATGTTTGTTAAAACCGTCACCATGTTGTGACAGTATGATATGAGACAGATAATCTGTGAAAAGATGGATCTCCTTCACATCCACCCTGAGCTATTATTGCCGCTTGAAGAAACACAACGCTCACGACCAAAAACAACCAATCAGAGCCAGGAGCCGGGTCTTTTCGTTGTCAATCATGTTTAGTGCGCTAATGGGGGAGAAACAACTCACCGTTTAAGGAAATGCATTAGTGACCATGCTAACTAGCCTTAGCATTAACTAAGCATCTGCTATTTGGAAGCTCTGCTTTCAGGGATGAGCAGCGCATACATGAGGGTGATTGATAAGTGCTAAGACTCTCTTCCCAGCTCTGATTAGTTGTTTCTATTTAGCACTGGGAGAAGGCAGAGGAGCTTGTTTTTTTTTTTTTTCACAGATTATCTGTCTCAATATGTAACTTTTATTTTATAAAAGTTACATGCTGCAGTTTTAAACCCTGTGAGAACTCGAACCAGCTCCTGCGTCTGGGTTCGCTCAGCCTCTGTCAGCGGCCATTTTTTAGTGGATCCAATTAGTCCCCAATCCGGCTGCAGGTGGAGGCTTGAACTGATGGTTTTAACGCAATTTTCAGTCAAGCATCTCCACGGTGGATCCAAAACAGATGCAATTGAGCCAATTCATTACCAATGCACAGTGGATGCTATCAGAGTCAGTCAGCAGCCACTCAGTGTTTATCAGAGCCAATTAAGACCAATCAAGCCCGCTAGACATCATAATGTCTGAAGACGGTGATGAGGGCAGAGTGTATAATGAGGCTTCAGTGGAGAGTGGCGCTAAATGGTCTCATGGTCACTGAGCCGTCCTTGAGATTTCCACGCTGCACTGCAAAAGTATTCACACCCCCAGAGGTTTTTCACATTTTGTTCTACGTCCCAAATTTAGCGAATTTTATTTGCATTTTATGTGACGCACCAAGATAAACCAGTGGAGGATTTATTTAGCGGACATTTTTAAAAAGTAACAGTCTAAAAAGTGTGGCATGCATTTATTATCCAGACTTTCACAGGGCTTTTTTTTTTTTTTGGGGGGGGGGCAAATCTACCAGCTTTGCTTTTCTAGAGACTTGAAAATTTGCCTGGTCATTTCAAAATAGCTGATTCACTCAGATTGGATGAGAGCATCTGTGAGTCAAGTCTCAGAGGTTTTGATTTGAATTTAGGTCTGGACTTTGAGTAAGCCATTTAAACACATGTTTGGGGTTTTAACTCCATGTTTGGGGTTGTTGACCTTCTGGACAGTGAAACCTTAAAATCTTAAGACTTTTCTAACAGGTTTTCTTCCATGATTGTCCTGCATTTAGCTAAATACAAGCTCACGCCTTTTAGATCATTATTTGCCAAAACCTTCTTTCCACTTTATCATCATGTGCTGCCATTTGAATTAAAGTCCTGAAAATATGTGGTCGCAACATGACAAAATACAAGAGGGTTCAAGAAGATGGCATATTTATCTACTTGTGACCTTCGTGTCACAAGTAGATCTCCTCTGTGCAGCACTACTGCCGGGCTGCAGGCTGCTATCATGCTCCATGCCCGAGCCAATTGTGCAGCTAAGGGAATTATTTCAGTACATTGCAGACGGCCATTGAACCAGTCAATGATGTGCGATTTCGCTTTTTTACCCCTCTCCCAACCCCCACCCCGCTTCAGCACCCACACACAGTCTGGCCCCCGGGGGCGAAAAGCCGCATGTTCATGTTCCCTCGCCTGGCGCTCGCCGTGGTGCCTGGCCGCCGCCTGGCCCAAACTACGGACTCCCAGAATAGGGGAAGCAGCTCAGCATGTGGACCAGAGGGTGTGTTTTAACGAAACTGGATATTTATTTTAAAACCGAAATCCAAACAAAAAAAAAAAAGAGAGAAGTTATGGCCACCGTGAGGCATAAATCTCCTGAAGATCTTGCAGTTTGAGGAATAATCGATTACAGTTTTAGTGACCTCTGTCAAAGGCTTTTGACGGAGGTGAACCGCTCAGATCTACCAGAAAAATGATCAGTTTCCTGAGTCTCCCGGCTTCATGGAGTATAAAATATTGCACCAGTCGTCCGTCGACAGGTTGAAAGAAGGCTACTCCAGTTTTGCCTGACTTTGAAAAACGACATTTTGACTGTGATTTTTAAAAATATTGTAAATATTTCTTAAAAAAAAAACAAACAAACACATAATGAACTACCTGAAATCGAACCACCAGTTATTCAGTTATAATGATTTTTTTTTTTGTATCAGTATCGGCGATATTAATCATACTTGGTATCAGATTGATCCCAGTGTTACAATACCAACTGGAGAACCTGGTTTGTCAGAACTGTGTGTGAAGTGCAACAAAAAATTGTGCCTGTTGAACAAATAAATGCCAAATTACTATCAGAATAATTCTCTATGTGGCTTTCATGAATATATATGTGTAAGCATTAATGCTTACTATCATGTTAAACATTTTTGTTCAGATTGCTGCAGAGTCATTGATTCGATGTGATCAGCCTGGTTTCTTTAGGTAGATTTGTTTTTAACTCTGCATTGTATTTCAACGAGAACCAAGTTGGAATTTATTCAGTTTAATTGAAATATGTGATAAAATTGACATATATTTGGATATAAATTGGGTCAGTTTTCCTTCTAAAGTGCCTTAAGGTGACATTAGTTGTAAGTTTTTCACTGTACAAATAAACTGAAGTGAATCAGGACATTTATAACCACAAAATGCCACCAACAGATTTCCACAATGCCTAAGTGGAAATACGATGTTCCTGTCCTTTTGTTACAACTAACCACTAATCCCACTCAAATGAATCTGAAAATAACCATAATCTGCCCCCAATCACCCGTGTTTTTTTTGGGGTTTTTTTACCTCCTGATCACAGCTGAATGGCCCGTCACTGAATTAGCCATCCACCTGTAATTATGTCGTATCATTATCATCCTCCCGTCTAGCCCATCTGGCTAATTTTGTTTGCCACATCACTAACACCGGCAGTTAGACACATTGGCAACATTTTTCTTTTCGTGGTGTTTTTTTTTTTTTTTTCTCTCTCCTGCACTGCGACATTGCAGGACGTGATTGTGCAATCATCCCACTCCAGTGGAAATCAATGGCAGGTCCATTTCTATTCCTGGCTACTAGAAATGGCCCTATTTTTTTTTTTTTTGCCAGGAGTAGAGTCTAGAGAGAGAGAGAGAGCGAGAGCAGCCTGGGCGAGGTGGGGAGAGAGGAGGAGAGACTGTCCGATGCTGGTTGGCATGGTAACCTGGCCAGGTGAAAGGGAGCCTGGGAGAAGGGGTGGGGGGAAGAGGGAGGGAAGGAGTATACGGGGGGGTTGTCTCAGGGGAGTAACCTATCAGCAGCCAGCCTATCCCCCACAATCCCTTGCAGGCTTAAGCGTATCATCACTGCCCTCTGGGTTGCTGTGGAGGAACAGGGCTCTCCTCACCTCCACATAAAAGACACTTTGTACTGCGCAGCAAACATGCGCTGCGTGCTCGGCTGTTTCTTCTTCACTTTCCAAACAGCCAAACTGCTGATGTGTCGCTCTGCAGCACAACACCGAAGGACATTCACTGCTCTCCAGATGTGTGTGTCAACATGAACACACCGGAACACAAGGAACCACGAGAAGATAAACATTAAGTAACATTCATATATATGTTGATTTCGAAACTAAACCCATGGCCTGGACTGTTGGTGTGGCGCCGTCCGCACCTCCTGCATCACAGCTCTTCTTTTCTTCTTCACTTTTCGCAATAATTCTGCAGCATATTAAAGAAATAAATCAGCACAACAATCACAGGGTCCAGCCGTCGCCTCAGGGCTGTCTCAGCCGCTCGTGCACGCACAGAGCACACACACACTCTGCTGAATTTACATGCACACACAACCCGCTTCCCAGAGGCCTCGCCTTGTTCCACACACTCTGATTATTGAGTCTTTCTTTTCTGCTCTTCATGGACATTATTTTGGAGACACGTTCAGTTGAAGCCGTGGCCTTCTCAATGATGCCAGGGTCACAATTTTAATCGAGATTGGAGAGTTTTGAGCAGCTACTTTTAGGAATTATAAAATAAAACCTTGGTTTCCTTCTACTAAAAATATATGTAATAAATACTAGTATAAATATCCATTGGTGTGTTAACCTTGTATATGTCTTGGTTGAAATGCATTTGCTGTATCTGCATTTCCATTGTGCACTTGTACTTGTGCAATTTCACATTCGCATAAAATTTGCTTAGTGGAAATATGGCAATTAAAAAAAAAAACTTATTTTTCAATAAAAAGTTTTTGCTCTAGGATGAGGTGGTTTTTCAGCTATATTTTGCAAAAACTGCTTTTGAGACACTTTTTCTCACATCAAGACTCATGATCAACAACCAGATGTTGGTTCTGTGCCATTTTATACCACAGCCAAGTAACTACGTTGCATTCAGTTGTTATGAAAATGCTGTATGCATCAAAATTAACTTAACAGAAATTTGAATTTGCATCACTGTTGAATCTGAAGCCTTGAAATTGCCTTTTTTTTTAGAAACTTTAATCCTTTTAGACGCTTCCCAATCAGCACATCAGAACAACAATGCTTCTCCATGATGCTGTTTACAACCCGCTTCAGGAGTGTTCTTGATGAAGGAATGACTTTATAGTGTACAGTTCAAAAAAGTAGATTTTGCAACCTTCAACAAGGACAACATCTGGAGACTGACCAAGTTTTGAAAATTCCAGCAAGTGGAATCAGACATGAACAGCTATAGTTTACAGCACACCAAATAATTAATAAAAAAAATGATGACTGACATTTTAACACCACTTCAAAATGACTAGCAACCTTTGTTCAGGATGAGAGGATGATTTTTAGCTAGCTCTGGTGTAATTATCTTGTGATTTATTTACCTTCGAAGTTACTCCTGTTGTCCCTTTGCTCCTGTTGCAATGATGGTTTAACGTAACCATGGTCTCAAAACCGAGTCGTACATAAAATACAAAGTGTTTTACAGCTACCCAATAGAAAGATGAACAGAAAGAAAAAACAAAATTCAGCTGGAAAATATGATTACTCTTGAAAATGGTGTTAAGCTGATCATCATTGGGTGCATAAAACTGTTAATGTACATTTTCATTATAGAAAATAAAACGCTAACATCAAAACTCTATAACAGCGAAAGTGAGCCCTACGCCTAGATGAGCAATCCGCCTCTTCTAACTCTGATTTAATGAAGTCATGAACATCTCAGCTGCTCATTAGACCATAAGACAAAGACACAAGTTCATGTTTTCATCTTGTGGAAGATTTAAGAACCGTCCTTAACATGCGGGCTGACCACAGTTAGCAATATAAGTCGATAATACTATAAAAAATTGTGCAAATGTATTAATGGCAACTGATTTAATGAGGCACAGATTATTAATGTTTTACAAATTGTGGCAGCCATGTTGAATTGTGAGGCTGGAGTTTGATACGTTCCAGTTGATATTTCTGACCTGGAATTTGAATTTTGGAGTTCTGCTTCTGCTACTTCCACTTTTCAGCTTCTATTTAATACTTTTTTCTACAATCTGATCGTTTCCTGTTATGCCACACGTCGGGACTGTACCTTGACAGACGGGATTTTCCCTTTTATTCCCCAAAGTGTTGAAACGTGTGAAGTTTGCCCGCCACACATCCTCTATAGACCTAATGGCTGGAAACGTATCAGCCTCCCATATCGCTGTCCCCATATTTTGTCACCTAGCAGAGTACACCACTCTGCCAGAGGTGTCAACAAATAACCGAGCCTCTTTCAGGGCGGGATGAAAGGAGCCGCGCGCTAAAATGAAAATGTTTACATAAAACCCAGGCAGCTGTTTCTTCCCCGGCGCTCGTCCCAAATGTGTCTCACAAAAAATTCATACTTGTCATGCAAAATAAATCAGCGTTCGTTTCCGTAGCCGAGCCCCAAATGGCGGCAGAGTGAATAAGAGATGAGGCTTAAATGTTTGCAACCTCTTGCCTGACACTTTCCATCACATCATCGGAGTTATGCTTTGTGTGTTGGGGTGTGTGTGTGTGTGTGTGTGTGTGTGTGTGTTTGTGGGCGGGTGTGTGAGGCTCAGACTGAATGTGTGCGTGAGCATACATGTGTGTGCGAAAGCGTCTGGGAGTACGGGCTTGTTATACACTCCGCTGTGGGTGTAATGAGCCATGCATGTCGTTATTGTGCGTTAAGTGTGGTGTCTTCAGAGGGTTGTTACAGCCTCCCTGCACCATTAAGGAGCCTCTGATACAAGATACGCAGTGGGGCCACACGCTTCCTTCAAGTCAGCATTAAAGCGAAACCTCATGTGTGCTTACAGCTCATTAACTATGCACAGGACTTTCAGAAAGTGAGCTGTTTCTGACTGCCTGCGAGCGAGAAAAAAAGGATTCTTCCTGTGCCGCATCGGCATATGGAACCAAACCGCCTGCAAGTGAATTCTGACAGATATGCCCGTTTGTCTCCTCAGTTCCTGCCATGATCACATCCTACCCAAACACCACGCTGGCCACGCAGGGAGAGGAGAAGAAGATGAGCTGCACTGCCCACGGAGAGAAACCCATCATGGTGCGCTGGGAGAAAGAGGAACGCATCATTAACCCGGAGACCAGCCGCTACGTTGTTTCCGTGAAGGAGGTGGGCGATGAAGTCATCTCCACCCTGCAGGTAAGGACGGAGCTGTTCCCAGGTGAAGAAATGATGCTAATACATTGAAGGTAGCACATATAGGTATGCGTATAGATGGAGACATAGCTACATGCGAATAGATGTATGGTTTGCTTTAACATCAAGACAAATGCTGGAAGAGAAGAAAGCAACTAAACTTTCATGCATTTGAATGTTTTAAACCTAAAAATAAAAGTAAAACTCTTCATTTTGAAATAAAAAATCTAAACAAATGTCCTGTTGTTGATGTTAGAAAAACAATAATTTTGTTTTGAAGAGTAGTGTTGCTTTTATGGCTCTAGAAACCTTTTGGTCGAACTGGACTGAGATCTGTGTCGATATAAATATCGCCGTATTTACTTCCGATCGATACCAAGAACATGCAGCGCCGCACACCTCTGCTGGCTGGGTGAACTTCAGTTCATTTGTCATTGTTACTGTTTTTCTCTCTTATCCTCATTGCATAAAAAGAATTTGTAAAAATACAATAAACACATCCATCTGAGTGTTGCTGTTTAGGGGCTTAAGTATAATAATGTTTGTAAAGGGGCTGCATCCCACATAAATACATGAGAGTATTCCACATTCAGCTAATGACAAAGTGCTTTAAACAGAAGCTGCTAAGGAGGCAGAACAATAAACTGGATTTTTATTTCTTTACAAATATATTAAACTGAATAAATAATATAGTCACAGTTAAGCTTCCATGGTCCATTTCTGGTTTTACGAATAGGGAAGGGGCGAAAAAGCCTTTTTTTGTTTTGTTTTCTTATAAAAAACAGTTTCCACACCATCCACCTCTCAGCCAATGTCAGTCATAACGCCTCCTTCTACATCCACCAGATCATGCCTACAGTGAGGGAGGACTCAGGCTTCTTCTCCTGCCATGCCATCAACTCCTTTGGTGAAGACAGAGGAATCATTCAGCTCACAGTGCAAGGTAGGTCTGACCCACCGAAGTGCTCTGAGAACTTGTTCCGGTCAGATCCATAACTGAGGTGTTGCTTAGAGTAAACCGTGTCGGACGGCTTCCTGCTTCACAGAGCCGCCAGATCCTCCCGAGGTGGAGATCAGAGAGGTGAAGGACAGAACCATTGCTCTGCGATGGACCATGGGGTTTGATGGCAACAGTCCCATCACAGGCTTCGACATCGAGAGCAAAAACAAATCAGGTGCAAAAACAGTCCCCAGATTTATAAGGTCCTGGATCAGTGCTGGGATTTAATGGGACTTACTTTAATCTGGCCTCTGGCCGGCCTTCATTCACCCCAATAAAAACCTCCGTGTTTCCCCGCTCAGCATCCTGGGACACCGCTCAGAAGACCAAAGACGTCTCGCCTCAGCTGAACCAGGCGACCATCATCGACCTCCACCCCTCTTCCACTTACAACATCCGCATGTTTGCCAAGAACCTCATCGGGAAGAGCGAGGCCAGCAACGAGCTCACCATCACCACAGATGAAGCAGGTGAGTCCGAACGGACGGCACCTATATGTAAAATCAACTTTTCTACGCTACAATGTTATTCCCTCATCAAATACGCACCTGGAGTGTCGCCTTGATTCTTTCATGAATGTTTGAGAAATCCTTGAATCTCCCTTGGAAACCATTTGGGTTTATAAAATGCTCAGGGGAGACACGCAGTTGCAGTTTCCAGGCCAGAGTTTGTGCCTCGCAGAGCAGCCCCTTCCCCAAACCTCCACCACTCAGCTCCTTCAAACTAGCAGCAGCACCAATTAGCAAACACCTGGTGGAAGTGCGCATATGCGGGACTCACCTTATGAACGATTTCTCAGTGCAATAATAAACATTTGTAAACACTTAACAGAGGAATGTTGAAGTTACTACTTGAAGGCGGACGATGCGGGAGCTTCTTAAAGAGACAGTCTCAGTTTCAATTAAATTTTGCAAAGTCAAAATTAATTTACCGTAAATTCCGGACTACGGAGCGCACCTGATTATAAGCCGCAGGTATCCGACTTTCTATGAGATGTTAATTGTAAAGACTACAACAGCAAGATAAAGTCCAAGGGGATCACAGGTCATAAAAAAAGCTTTAATTAAAATAATATATAAAGAAAGTGGGGGTACGTTACCCGAACTTAACCTTTATCACCATAACATGAACTCCTGCTGCGCAGTTCGGAGTATTTCAGATCAATTAACACAAAAATATGCGGCCTACATTTTCTGACAGATCATCAGGAGAGCAGGAGTTTTAAGTTAGCTAATCAGCCACCGTGAGTTTTCCTGCGCAATGATCGCAAAATGAAGATTCAAAAGCATAAATCTGCAACGGACAAAATGTTCCGTTCCGCCAGACGAATTGCCTTTAACTTAAAACCGGCATCGTTTGCTTTTCTTCTAGTGTCTTTCCATGTTGATGAGGGTGAGTACAAATGACTGATTTACAAGACCGTAACTGTGAAAGTGACTTAGATGTATCGCATAATTTCATTGGACCTCTGTGATCAACTCCTCAATTTTACTGGTCTACTGTTTTTGGCGCCATGAAAAAAAAACAAAACATGTACTAGCCGCACCATATTATAGGCCGCAGATTTCAAAGTGTGGGAAAAAAGTGGCGGCTTATAGTCCAGAATTTACGGTAAGTCATATTTGATATACGGCATTTATGTAACAACTGAAGATGACATAATTACTTGATTGATACTATGTGGCTGTAAAAGACATAATACTTTAAATAACTCATAGACTTGGTCTTCTTTTTTAAAATGTAATTATTATCAACTATAATCATACAAATAAATCAGGTTTCAGAAATGAGAAGGTCTCGTTAACCGAATTGAGAACATTTCCAACCCGGCTCTGTTGCTTTATTGAACACACGCTGACCCGAGGCTAAAAGCAGAACTTTTCAATTAGCGGCCTCAGTAGTAAATGTCACACCACGGTCAACAGATTGAGGCTGGACGTCTTTTTGCAAGTCATCCCCGTACTCCTTCATCTCGCCCCTCTGCGGGCTCTGCGGGGCGCTTCTCCTCACCCCCAGGACGTACCAGCAAGTCCAAGCGTCCCATCTGTTCACACACTCAGTCTTCATACTCTGTTTTCTTTTGTTTTTTCCCATATCTGAATGGTTTGGATGATGTGATCGCAGCTCCCGATGGACCTCCTCAAGACGTGCAGCTGGAAGCCCTCTCCTCTCAGAGCATCCGGGTCACATGGAGGGTAAGTCCCGACAATGTTTCTACCACATGCAACCCAGACGCAGCACACTGAGGATGCTAAAGGCTGCTGCTATTGACTTTGAGAAGAGACAACGTGTCCCTTCAACTATTTGCAGAAACTAGCAGGGAATTTGTTACATCACTGAGGAAGAATGTTGGCATATCCTTCTGTGAAGAATGGTTTTAACTGAGATCCATTGGTGGGTTTTCCATCATGAATGCCCCGTTTATGGTCATATTAGTCAGAATTAACTACAGAATTTGACTAGGACTTTCAACATTCTTCACTTTGCTGTTTTAACCATTCAGAGATGGGTTTGCTGGTGTTCTTTGGGTCACTGTAATTCTGAAAACCTAAGAGGTGGTTGAATTAAAGAACGCATGAACTCTTTCCCTTTCAGGATTTTCTGCAGGAAAACACATTTCACTGTTCCACAATGTACGCCAGCAGCCAACAACCACCGTACTACCAAGACTAAAGTTTGACATTTCTGACATGTTGTGGTAATTTGTTCCAGATGTAACGTGACATTTACCTTCCCAAAGTTTTTAGTTTTGTCCCAAAGTTCATAGAAATTTTTTTGTTTTTTGTTCTTAAGTATAAGAAATTAGCTTGTGATGGGACTGTTGCCATCAAAACTCATGGTCCATCGCAGATTAATTACTTCGATTTTAAGGGATTGAAAATTTTTTATGGCAATCAATCACTTCTTATATGTTTATATATATATATGTATATATACATATATATATATATATATATATATATGTA
>CAEGAE010096070.1:0-30551 GCA_903067095.1 Girardinus metallicus
TTCTCCCTGTGCATGCGTGGGTTCTCTCCGGGTACTCCGGCTTCCTCCCACAGTCCAAAAACATGACTGTCAGGTTAATTGGACTCTCTAAATTCTCCTGGAACGTTAGCCGGAGATAGGCGCCAACCCCACTAAGGGACAAGGGTGTACAGAAAATGGATGGATGGATATTTCCATGTCCTATTTTTCAAGTTAGAGATGGATTTTTCTGACTTTTAATGTGTTTGTGTAAATTGTGTAAATAGCCCCTGATTCATACAGCAGTAAAACTTCTGGGTTTGGATTTGGCAAAAAAATGTGATTTCAAACAGAATGTATCTACATTTCATCAATCTTAGGTCTGGCAGCGCACTTTTGATTAAGAAAAAAAAAAAAGGACTTCATTCTCCGGTCTACCAAAGAAATGCAGCACTATGCTGTGAGAGGAAGAGTGGCCTGATGTTAACCACATGTTCTTCCCAGCTTTTATGGCAGTGCTTCCAGTTTATGCTGATGTTTCTGCAAACCTTGGCAGCCTGGAAGTAATCTTTTTGGATTATTTTGTCACCACATAGATGCTCAATCTGCAAATGTGTGGTGGAAAAGTACAAATACACAACAGAGGATTCGGCTTTTGCAGAGGCGTTGGGAATGCAGACAATGAATTCTGCATTCAGTTAAATTGGGCCATTGATAAAAAAGAATGAGTGAAGAAAACTTGAGCTAAAGACAACACTTTTTTTGACACAGTAAATAACAATAACATTCACAATTTCCTCATCGAATTAATAAAGTGTTTTTGAATTGATATAAATTGAATTGAAATGCAATCCCATGTTATTTTTTAACAATATCACAATGCTGCGCTTTTTAAAACCTACAACAATCAGCATAAATGAATTTATACGAAGAAATCTCCTCGCTTCAACACAGAAACATACAAGACAAACAACCCAGAGGACCAGAGGAAGACCCAGAACTCTGTAGAGTGCTTGTGTCAAATTCAAGGCCCAGGGGCCAAACATGGCCCTCTGTAGATTTTTATGTGGCCCTCGACACTCCCAATTACATCAATAGGTTGCTCCAGTTTTTCACAAATCTTCAAAATTCACACAAAATCAGCAAATCGCCACATTTTTTTTCTGATTTTACTGAACATTTTCTCAAAATTGGTCAAAAACATTGATTTTGTAAGTGACTGCTGCCTCAGCCTTACTGGATGTCAAGTCATAGTTTGCAATTGATACAGCGATCAATAAAAACCACATTTAGCATCATACATTCCTCTATATTACAGAGCAAATTTAAAAATTCCTTACAAACATTTCTAAATTGGCGCCACAAAAATCTGTTATTTTGATTGCAAAAAAACAAACAAACACAAAAACAATCACAAAATCTTGGAGGAAAAGCTATTTATTGACATTTTAACGGCTGCATATCAATACATTCTGACACAACCGGCCCTTTAAGAACATTCAGATTTTTGATATGGCCCCAGATGAAAATAGGAATCTATCGATCGGCTGGCCTGCGAACCCTTCGGGACAGAAAACTGCAGCAAAGAGTGGCATCCTGGAATCACCAAGTCTCCATGACAACCATTTTATGCAACCTGGATGGCAAGTGGTAGGTTGCGAGGTGAGCCAGGTCTTCTCTGTCCTACTGTCACAAATATAAACGTGTAGATTTTATCTGGAATATTGAGATTTTTGAAAAATTTTATAAAAAGAAAAAAGAAACAAAACAAAAAGAAAAAATCACTCCAGGGCCTGGGATGAATATGTGAAAAGACACCTCAAACTCCTTCTTGGGTATCATGGGGAATCTGTGATGCTGTGGATCTGTTCCTCCTCCCCAGTTTGTAAAATGTTGTAGGAGAGAATAACTTCTGTCACATTGGGTAAAAGTTGGCTGTTGGGTTTTCATAATGGAATAAATGAAGCCAAAATAAAGTTAGGATTATTCACACTACAAGCTGAATTTGTTTTGTTTTTTGGGGGGTTTTTTACACGTCAATACAAGGGATGTAACCCCTTTTGCGGGGTAAAATAAAGCAGTGACTTTAAGAAACAGTAAACAAAGCAAAAACTAGATTTTTAACAGCTGGATAAGTATACAGTCTCAGACCACAGAGAGCCCCAGAGGCTCCAAACCGAATGTGTGGCAAATGGTTTGTGGCGTTGTGGATAATTGCAAGAATTACTGCAGATAAATAGGCCTATCTGCTCATCAATTTGGGGGCTGAAGGTCATTTCCAAGCAGTCCATCACTCCACAGAAAGAGATTTTTTTATTTTTTTTACATTTTTTTGTGAATGTGAAAAATGTTTGAGAGAGTTGCCAGACTTTTAAAGAATGGACATACCAGCATGTTCACCCTAAGGTCAGACCATGAGAGACTCGTAGATGAAGTTCCTGTGATTTATGCTAAAGTTATAAAAACATGTACCGTAGACGATATAACTGTGACAACTGAATGAGTACAGAACGTCTTTTCTGGGGGAAAAGCATGAAAAAAGAAAAGAAAACTGAACAAACTTTAGGACTGTTGAAGCAGTCTGAGTGCAAAGATGTGGCTAAAATAGAGACGCAAACCCGAGTGCTCCCGTCATGCCGGGTTGTGGAGGAATGTTCCTTTGATCTTTTTTGCTCTGGTGGTTACTGGGCACATTTAAGTTAATAACTCGACACGAGCCGGAGCGTGCGGACAAATTATATCGGGCTCGCTGATGAATGGAGCTCCAAAAGTGGAAGCGTTCACTCTCCTTTAAACATCGTCTACCTTTGTACGCGCTTTTTGCCCGGTTTCCTCGCCGAATGTGCCAGTCTCGGTCCGATGAAACGGCGAGCCTCTGCGGACGTTAATTTTCGAGCTTTGCTTCAGCTTTTTAATTGGATTGAGACTTGAACTTTGACTGGACCAACCTAACACATGAATGTGCCTGCAATCGTCATCGTTACTGTTATTATCACGGCTATTGTTTTTCTCATCTTGTTATGAGTCAGTTTGTAGCCATTTTGTCTATGCAATATCATTTATTTGATATTTGCAGCACAGTATATTGAAAATGCACATGAATATTGTAACATGGTTTTAATTACAATTCTTTTGATAATTATTGAGTCTGTAAGTAATATATTTTATTAAATTGAGGTATAGGACTACTCCCTTTCAAACAGACAACTAGTAGTACAAATTATTTTGTCCTTAGTTATGTATCCACATGTTTTCTCTGCCTATTTCCTTGTTTTTAAAAACATGTTTGAAATAAATAAATAACAAAAAAAAAAAGAAAAAAAAAAAGCACAAGACATTTTTAGAAATATTTAGATTTGCATGCTGTAAAATTACACTGGATGTCTTTTCATTATACTTCACCAGCGAGCTAATACTTATTTAATCTATACCTGCCCTTTTATCGTGTAATGCACTGTCAACACATTCGCGCCATTCTGTGTTAAACGCCTCCTATTAGTGGCAACACACATGATGAAGCACAAAGACTGTAACCGAAAGGCTTTCACAGATGAAACACGGCGTCTGTGCAGGTGGCTTTTGTGCCTAATGCCTCTGGTTTCCTCTCACACCGAGGGGAAAACGGGTCTGTTTCGGCGCCTTCGCCATACCTTGATGACCAGACGAAGACATGCTGTCCCGTTCTGGCCTCCGCGCGAGAACGCACACGCAAGTTCACGCACACCCGTGCATCACTGCAATTCATGCAACGTTCAAGCTGCTGCCATGGCAACCTGCCTCTGTCTTCCAGAGAATATCGCACAGGACCCCACGAGCAATAAACACAAACACACACGCGTGCACGCGCAGTAAATTACACTTAAGACACCCCCCCCCCCCATCCTCCTCTGATCTCCGGGGAACAGAACACTTTGTGCCAAAAAGGTACATTTCATGCCTCGTTGGGAAGAAAAAAAAATAAAAAATCATGATTCACTTCACTATTACAATGCCACGCATCACGGTGCAGTCAGTGCCACTTCAATCTTCTGAAGTGAATTACGGCTTCTTTATGCCATCCTCACTGTATACATTTTTTTCCAATGTTTTCGCCCCGATTGGATGGAACAAATGTTAGACCGTGAAACATAAAAGCGATACCTGTAGAAATGAAATCCTTGTAAAAAAAAAAAAAAAAAAAAAAAAAAGGAGGCTCTTCTTGTTCCTTAACGAACAATAATGGCGGCGGTACACTCAGCTGGGCTAACGCAAGTGTACAGAACAATCGGTCCTGCTGACAGAGCAGACGCAAACTCGAAGCTAAGTCTGTGACAGAGGCAGGGAAGTGAAGAGAAAGTTGGTGAAACGGCCAGCTGAGCCCTTCCGTTGGTCCAACGTCCTGTCAGTCTGAGAATAATTTCAATATGATGCGGCATGACGATAAAGTCTAAAAAACAAAGTTTTACTCTAAACAGTGGTTAGCAATGAAAAAAGTGTGTTGTATTGTAATCTATAACGCAAAAATAAATAATATCGGTCGAGCTAAATTGACATTTGGGGGTGTCCTCGAGTTGCTTTTCGACTTTTAGTCTTGTGTTTCTTGCTACGCTAACGCTTTGTCAGGTTTTATTTGATCATTATTCACTTGTCTATCCTGTTCTTCTTGACTTTTCTAGTTTCCACCTCCAGCCATTTTACACTGTTGCAACAAATCATTGTTCCAATAATCCGCATTTGTACCCTTTGTTCCTTCAACTGTTTGCTTAAAAAAAAAAAAGAAGAGTGCCCTTCTTTCGGTTCTCTCTCTACTTCCTTGTCAGGCCTTTAAAAAAAACAAAAACAAAATGGCTGCTCAGATAACCCTTACATCGACCTTTCACCACACCGACAAAGTCTGCTTTCAGTTAGTCCACCAGCGTGTCATGTTTTTTTTTAATTTTTATAAGAGGTTGTAAATGGGTGTTTTAAGAGGAGCAATTGTGTGTATCATACCTTTGAGATATCATCTCTGACTCTATCTTTCATGGTTTTTCTTCCTCAGAGGAGGGCAGCCCCTCGAGTGCCACACCTCCACAAGTAGAGCACAGATGATGAAGAGATAAGGGCCGAGGATGGGAGCAGCTCATCAGACGGTTTCTCAGCGCGGCGCTTTAGCGTCGCCTTTTTTTTTTCTGCTGAATGGAGCTGTGTTTTCGTGCTGACCTCACAGGTGTGTGTTTGAATTGTGCATTTGACTGCTGCGTACAGTCAAATACAAGCAACCTCTTCGGATTCCTGAACGTAATCACCCGCCATCCCCATCTGGGGTCGTCCGATTGCCTTGTCCAAGAGACGGGGCGCGTTCACGCGACGACCGAAAAGCACAACGCAAAGATGCCCACCTATCCCCTCACCCCCCCCCCCCACGCCGTTCATCCCGAGATGCACGTTCTATTTTCATTTGATAACAGGAAAACGTTCTGATGAAAACTGTAAATCTCGTTACACGCACACTCTCCAAAAGAAAAAAATGGAATTACGCACGTGCAGATGCAAATAACACGAGCGTGATGCAATTATTGCAGCCTTGGCAAATTCTATCCACTTCCTGCTGGGATGTGACCTGCAAAAGAGCGCCTCGTAGCACGAATGGGAAGGAACTCGACAGTGCAAGCTGCGACTTCTCTTGGCCTCTTGGAAATATAGAATAAAATATATATTTTTAATGGGAACGTAGACATGCAGAGTGGAAGAATCAAAGAAGGTCTCCTTCACAGTGGACTCGTGGTACTCAGCTCTAGGTTACGTTCATCAAAATTTAACAAGGTTTTAAAAAGTTTTTTAAGAGTCATTATGCCGTTTTTCAAAGTTTTCAGGGTCTTTTTTTTTTTTATGAGATGCCGGAGGAAGTCCCAGCCTTTTTCTCCAGCTGCACGAAGAATGGATGCTGTGCTGTCCTTCTTCTATAAATACAACTTGTGAATATAAATAGGATCCAGAATTGGCAAATCCCCACTGGTTTCACAATTCGCTGCCAGAATATGGAGGCAGAGCCACGTTGGCACCTTGGGCGACGTTTTCCTTGGCACACCCCCATCATTCTACCAGTTTACATACACATACACGCATCGCAACCAAAAAATAATTAAAGTAAAGTTAGTTATAAACTCGGTATATATACGTGATTTCATGTGGTTTGCTTCAGTCTGAACCTGGTTATCTTGAAATATTTTTCTTTCTGTACCTGTGCAACAATTGCAAAACCTTGGTTCAACTTTACCCTTCAAAGTAAAGGTCACAGACTACAACAACTGAAATGAATAATTTGCTACATTCGCAGCAATAGGGATGACTGTTGATTTTCTGTTTGAATTAGATCATGTGCACATTTTGTTTTGAATTTTGCACAAATATAGGGAAGCTGCTGTGATTTTGCACAAAGTTATTGAGAAATCAACGGCAACCCTTGTCTATCCACCTCCAAACTTCAGTGGGGATTTTCTGCACCAAAAGCTCACCGCGATTTCTGATTTATCTTTAATTGGAAGCCAATTAAAAAAAACAAAAACAACAACAACAAAAAATCCATTATTGCCAAACCTCTGGGTGTCATTTTAAAGCTACGTTGCTTTCGGAAAAATAACAAGAGTGCCCGAAAGCAACGCTTCTTCTTGGCAATAATAACCGATAAAAGGCGTCACAGCAGGAGCTACGACTCCAAGAGGCATGCTGCCGCTGCTACTGCAACAGATGACAATTAAAGCGATCATGTTCCTCAGAAGCATAATTGGATCAGTGAAAGGCCGGTGCATTTTAAGGTGCCGTTTTAAAAAGCCACAAAGGCTTCCAGACACAGATGAGCACATTTTGTACCTAACGACCCCTGCAGCGCAGGTCGGGTTGGGGTTCTTTATCAGACACGGCACGGCGACGGCACAAATCGTTCGCCTGTTGCAGATGTTCCTCTGCAAAATTGACCGTAGGGGAAGCAGTTTAAGCTGGCGCGCCGTCGTCGCTCTGCAGTGTGCGCCGCTACATCATAACGAATAAGAACAGGTGGCTTTCGACAAGCTGAACAATATGTCGAGGTGACCCCCTGTGACTCCAGCTGTAATAACTGCCAAGGAAATGACAGAGCGAACACAAAAAGGCAATCTCCTGGGACGACAGTAACATCTTACTCTGGAAGCGCGTTACACAAACGTTTCTGTCGGAAAACGTTCTGATGAAAACTGTAAATATCCTGCAACTGTTAATTGGAGGTTGTTGATGTAAGAAGTCGATTTCTCTTGTAGCTGATCAAAGCTAATAGACACGATAGAAGCAGTTTTTTTTTTTTTATTTCTGCTGCTTTATGCTATACAAAGGGACACAAGTCAGTTGGAAATTAGCTTTGCTGAGTCACTGATAGAAGTGCTAGAAGTTTACACACACCTATTGAGTAAATGCCATACAAATTTGGGGCGTTTTTTTGAATTTGTTTAAATTCTTCATTATCCCAGGTTGGAATAGTGATAAAACTTACAACTTAAATGATATCTAAAATAATAATATGTACATATATATATATATAAAAAAATAAATAAAGTGAGTTTATTATAGATTTTCTCACATGAACTCAACGTCAAAACAATGCATAATAGAGTGAGATTTTTACACACGCAGACCCTGACCATCATTTTTGGTAAATAGCTTGTAGCAAGTTCCAATGCTGGAGCGAGTTCCAAATTGTTGCAAAAAAAAAAAAAAAAAAAAGTTACATTTAAGGAAGAGAATGTGAGATTTTAAGTGTCATACAGTGTGAGAAGAATTTATCTGGTGTAGATTTAAATGTTTGTAGGTTGACGAGTGTGAGAGGGGCAGGAAATAATAAGATCTTGTCTCTTCTACCTGCTCCCTTTCGAACAGGTAATGTAAAAAATTGCATGGCGATTGGGCATGAAAATTTGTTTTAATTTTTTCTTGCTTTTGGTTTTCGTCTGAAATAAATAAATACATAAAAGTTGATTAATTTTGAGGTAGTTGTGATTATTTAATCCGCTGTGTATAAATACACCAGAACTAATAGCGGTGACGCAGATCCTCACCATGATGCTGCTGCCACCACCATGCTTGACAATTGGCCCAGAGTTCACAAGTTTGAAAGCCTTAGCTTTACTCCAAAAAGTCTTAGCGTTATCATAAGTATCTGACATTATCTTTGTTCCCACTGAGCATAAAGCCTTTCTTCAGAAGTCCTCGTGTTTGGCAGAGTGAGATATAAAACCAGACGTGGGTAGCAACTAGTTGCATTTACCCGGTTACATTTACTTGAGTAAAGTTTGGGGAAAAAAATAACTTTTTTACAGAACTTTTTACTCTCACTTGAGTGCAAAAAGTGAGATATGACGATATTTTTAAGTATTGTCACCCTTACTTGAGTAAAATCTTTAGATCTCCTACCCAAGTAGTTTTCTCTAATGAAGTTATTTTGAAATTATGTAAGTTATTTATACATTAAGTTGTACTTTTTATTCCCCATTTTAGCCTTTAAAGTACCAGAATTTTAACTTTATATGTTTGTCTGATGAAATTCTAAAAATCTTAAATCAGATGTTACTCAGTACTTGAGTTGTTTTGTTTTTTTGTTGTTGTTTTTTACCAACTACTTTTTAACTAGAACTATTTCTTGGACAGCCACTTTTTACTTCGACTTGAGTAAAAATACGCTGAAGTAGTGCAACTTTTAACTTGAGCTCAAACTTTTGTGTACCATACCCGCCTCTGTATAAAACTAGCTTCATTGTGGAAAAGGCAGCAACTAATAAAAAATTAAGCTTAGTTTTATTTTCACAGCCCCTCCCCACTTTTTTTTTTTTTTTAACTGTAAAGGAACCTCAGTGCGTGTGTTAAATAAAATAAAATAAAATAAAAAACACTCACAGGCTCAGTCTGAGCACTGTCTCTGTTACAGCGAATGTGACCGGAGACTCCAGGGGGATGACGCAGGGAGCTGTTGCCTGCTCCCTGCGTCTCTCTCACACGGCCTCCTGCCAGAGCTTTAATTTAAGCTCCAGGCCTTCTACTGGGACAGCGCAAGAGTAGAGAAAGCCTACCCCAGGCAAAAAGAAAGAAAAAAAAAGAAAGTACGGCGTGGAGGGGGAGCGAGCGGGTGGGATGCCGGGCCCTGTTCCCCTGTGAGGAATTGATGGCTGTTAAGCTCATCAATGGGGATGAGTCATCTGAGGCAGTCAGCCGCTTCATTCCTCCTGGCTTGCCTGCCTGAAGTGGAGGAAAGTAAAAATGTTCTGTTTTTACCCTCTCTTTCTCTCTCAAGTGTTAGGAAGCCTATTAGAAAGCCAGTAATCCGCCACTGTGGCACAACAAAGAGCGGATTACAGTTTGCATTTGCCTCTTTGCTGCTGGATGGTTGTGTTCATGTGTGTTTAAAAACTCTTAATGAAGAATTTCCACATCCTTCTGCTCGCCAGAAAGGTCAGGCGCTCACAGGCAGACAGCAGTAGGCCGATAGTGGTTGACTGAACATGCATCTGATTCCATTTGGGCCGGTTTCAGTTTCAAGTCCTCCCACCTTCCTGTCTCATAATCACTCCCACAGACTTTTTTTTTTTTTTTTTCACATATCAATTTGGGTCCTAACTAACAACGCTTCAGATTGACAACCGGCAATCGCGACGCCTCGACACTTTTAAACTTTGGTCTCGGGGCGGATGTTTTTTGGCGTCCACATAATTTTCCGCGATTGCTCAAAATGGCCAGCTGCGACGCGAGCTCCCCGGCAGAATGCACCAGCTTTTCTTCTTTTTCTGGCCTCCACAAACTGCTGCATGCATGGGTGGCGACTGCTCTGTAAATGCTATCTTTAAGTACTTGTGGCGAGCGCATTACCATGACTGCTAGTCATCTGCCAAAAGTCTTGTTGATAGCACCGAGACAAAGCAGAGCGTGACAAGGAAGCACAATGCATTCATTTTCATCAAGGTGTCCTGCTTATCAAGCCACTGCTACCACAAACACATCTCAGTGCTGCGACAGGTCATTATGCCCTCTGCGTACATGCTCATCTGTGTGTGTGTGTGTGTGTGTTTGTAAAATCTTGTTGGTGCAACAGGAATGTTAAAAGCCCCCATTATCTCTCTGGAAATTGTGTGATTGCTAACCAGAGTCATGTTGACATGTCAACCCTATTTTGTTTACAATCTGCAAAGGAGGAGCTTCTTGCACTGAGCTGGCAAGGACGTGATCTGAGATGTGGAAGGTGAGAACAGGAACAATCTGTAAAGATGCCAAATAAGCAAGAAATAGAAATAAAAATAAAAAAACAGCCCCCTCTGTGCTGCTATTTGCAGCAGATGTGACCGAATGCACCTAAAAGCGGCCAGCCGAACGGGCCGCTTTTAGGTGTGTGTGGGGCTGTTGCGTGTATGCATGCATGTACAGTAGAGATTACAGGCTGAGTTTGAGTTTGCCTCCGTTGCTCACACGTTCAGGCAGAGAAGTGAACACACAGGAAGCCCTCGTTGTGACTCACTGCCACAATAATTTAGTCCAAATAGCAAAGGACTGCTCATGACTCACAGTTTCCATTGTAAGTCCCGCTCTGTGAGAGCAGCTTTACATATACGTGTGTGTGTGTGTTTGCGCGCACAGGTGTGTGATAATGTCTTTGCGTGTATGCCACGTCTGTTGCTTTAAAACCGAGCTTGCACACACCGAGGCTTTACCGGTGAAGGAAGGTCACAGCCCTGTGCTTTCTCCCAGTTTCCCATTTTGGTGAGTCTGTCTGTCTGGCATGCTTTATTTTTGTGCAAGCTTAAAATGTATTCATGTGATCAACTAAAATAAAGAAGTGAACATGTGTTAAGCAGAAATAAGGGTGGGGGGGGGGAAGGTTTCTTTTATAAATACCAATCTGAAAAGTGTAACTCGCACAACAGTATTCAGGGTTACGTTCGTAGAGAATTTTTAACCGCTTTAGGTTTTTTTTAAAATGCCATCCCAAGCTCTGGACTTCTCGCCGAGGTCTGCTCAATCCACCAATAAAAAAAACTGAGAGCATGGCACAACAGCAAACCCAGAAAGACACGGCTTACACCAAAAACTGATAGGTCAGGAGAGAAGAGCACATACTTAGAGAAGCGGAGAAGGGATTGGTAGAAACACCGGAGGAGCCGTGGAGATCCACACTTTATGGAGAAGAGTCTGCTAATGGGGCAACTGTTGAAATTTGGCATTTATAGAAGAAAATAAATGCCAAAAAAGGAAAAAACTACAAGAAAATATTGGTACAAATATTTACCCTGTATGATTTTTTTTTCACATTTCATAAGCACAATGTATTTTATTTAGGTTTTATTCAGATACTATGTAACAAACCAACTCAAGGCAGCAGAAACATGACTTGCAATTTCTTTTAAATAAAAACCTCAAATGTAGGGCAAACGTTTGTATTCACCTTTACTCTTGCTTAACATTAAAAAAGTTAAGTAAGATAATAAGATGGCCTATTTAAAGTTCTAAACAAGTCATTTAGGTCTCACAACAAAAATGAGGAAGAAATCCATTTGATCAGATGAGAGACCAAATGATTAGTGTGGAGGAAAGCTGACGCTGCACATCACCATCAGTGGATCGTCGCCATGGTAACACATGGCAAACGTCATAGTGTCCAATGAGCTCCTTCAGCTTGGACAAGGAAGAATGTTACAAGTGACTGAAAGATGAATAAAATCCTGGAAGGAAAACTGTCAGAAGGTCCAAAAGACTTGAAACTGGCACAAAGCTTCACTCTAAAGACAAATGAAATCCCTAAATATGCAGCACAACATTAGCTACAAAAAAAAAAACAAAGAGCATGTTTATCTGGTGAAGTAGTCAAGTCAAACTCCAGAACTAAATCTAACGGAGAATCTGTCACAATACTTAAAGACAGACAGGTGATTAATGCTATCCATCTATCTCCTCTGAAAGTGCCGATACTATTTTTCAAAAGCTATACTTTCATGCCATTTCATGCAATAAAATTCTTACGAACAACATAGAAGTGTTTGGTTGTAATGTGACAAACTATTTAAAAAAAAAAAATAGCTGTAGATAATTTTGCAAAGCTCTGTAGGTTCTAGGAAAGAAATGGGTAACGGCTACTGAAACAGTGGAACCCAGTGTGGAAAGCTTTCAGCCTGGCATATCTTCTTTTCTTTTTTTTTTTTCTATAATTAGACTCATCATGTGGCACGTTGCAACTATCTCAGCATTAGGTGAGTTCTCTTCTCGGCTGTGCCTGAACAACAAGCAACATCAAAGTGCAGCCGGGTCTCAGCTCTTGGCTGAGACTTCAAACGTAGCATCACTGTAACTTTGCTGTACTGTGGATGAAAAGCACAGGATGTTTTTTTTTTTTTTTTTTTCCCTCCCCCACTATTTCTAATATCTGTGGAAAACCTCTGAAATCAAGACTTTGATATGAAGCTGGAAGCCAAAAATCAGGGACATTCATCATAACTCTGAAAATCATAGGACTCAAACATGTCTAATCTGACGATTCTGTGGCCTCTGTGAGTCATTCTCAGGGTTGCGTGCTTCTTTGCGACTTTTGAACTGTTAAGAAATTTTGTGCAACTGTGTGGAAAATAAAGGAACTGAAAAATATCAGGATATATGTTTCCTTTTTTTTTTTAATACGTTTTTTTTTTCGCATGCCTTTGAAGTCCGCATTGAGGTTTTTTGGTCTGGACTTGCGCGTCACGTGGGTCGCTGCTTGGCCGGGTCACGTGCGCATCCTTACTGGAAGACAGGAAACACTGATCTGTGGTGTCTCACACGTGCCTCACATGTCTCTCAAAAGATGCGCGAGGGCTTATTCATAATGCATTAATGGACAGGGCCTCGGGAAAGCCTCTCTCTCCCGGCTGGTGGTGGTGGTGGGGCCCGCTTCCATTCTTCATAACTCACTGCAGACGGATCTATAAAGGCGGTGATCAATGACTGTGTGTTCCATTAGGGAAAAAGTGCAAATTTAGCTCGAGGAAATCACCAAACGTGTGGTTTTGTAATTTGCAGTTATCTCTATGGAACCTTCGATTTGAACATGCGCGGTTACACCCACTCTTTAAAAAAAAACAAAAAAAAAACTTCTGATGCAAACTTTTGCAGTTTTTGCTTCAGCCAGGAGCCTTGCAGCACGCCGCCGTCTCTCTCCAATGTTAGGTCTCTTGTTGTGGCTATCATCAGAGCATGATGCAAGGCAGGGCGATGAGTGAGAAACATGCAGCTGGTGGCTCTGCTTCGCCCGAGGGGGGCGAGATAGGGGGAGAAGAACCTCACCTTGATTTTTTTTTTTTTTTTTTTTGCTGATGAGGGCTGACTTCTCTTGAAGCATGCAAATATGGCGGCGTGTTCACCAAAGTTAGCAATGAGGAGGTGGAAGGGGTGCGCACATTCATAAATCTGA
The DNA here is from genome assembly GCA_903067095.1 of Girardinus metallicus. Classification (NCBI taxonomy): domain Eukaryota; kingdom Metazoa; phylum Chordata; class Actinopteri; order Cyprinodontiformes; family Poeciliidae; genus Girardinus; species Girardinus metallicus. The sequence continues at coordinate 13,367 of CAEGAE010096070.1, forward strand.
CACAACACCTGTCATGAACACAAAGGAGTCTTCATGAGCGATTACGACTGTTGCCATTGAAGTGTCTTTCGGTAAATAATGGCACTTTTAATGGAAATTTGCATTAATAGTTGCATTGGCAGTGCGTCAAAAGTGTCAACTTAGCATTGTCTGGCAAATACTTACATTTTTTATGCAAAGTCGCATTAAAACTTACATCAAACTCAATTAAAAGAGTCAGCTTTGCATTAAAAGTGTCACTTTACCGAGTGACGCTTCACGACAAGAGTCATAAAGACTCCTTCATGTTCATGTCAGGTGTTATGTCATGTTTATGACAGTGTCATGTCAGTCTTATTATGCACATACCCTTCAAAGAAAGTGTAACCGAGGAGGTTTACTTGAATCGATGAGTGGACCGTGACATTAAGAAAAAGAGTGCATGAATATCTGTCATTTTGTGCAACAAATTACATCCTCGAGGTTGACTTTAATGCCTGCATGTTTTATTTTCTTCTTCTTTTTTGATTGATTGCACCAGCGAGGTGGAAGGAGGACATTAAAAAGCTGCCAGAGAGCAAAAGAGGTTAAACAGATTTAGCACTTCGGCTAAGCGGATGTTTGGACTGTAGGAGTGGATGAGCTGGAGCGGCTGAACCTATTTGTGAGCGAGGTGGGCGCAGAGGTGGATGTGGTTACTGGGCACAAAATGAACACGACGGCCTCCTCCCACCAGTACGCATCCTGGTGTTTTACAGCATCCTCCGTGTGTGCGTTCGCATGTGTGTGTGTTTTTTCTCTTCTTTTTCCTTGAGCAATTATCATCATAATCGCCCTGCTTCCTGCCATCAGTCCGTAATGTTGCTTTGTCGCGGTCGTACTCTGGTGCAGGCAGCGGGAACATGTCAGGTTCACAGCTTGAAACTGGTGGATTTGTCCTCTTAAAAAAAATAAAAAAGAAACGCAGGTAGAAATGCTCGCTATTAAGCTCTTTAAACAACCAGTGGCTTGAGGGGAACATTTATCAACCGCGCAGACTCATTAACAGCAGCTTTTCCAAAGAATTTTGACCGTGCAAACAAAAGCTCCCATGTATAACCCTACACCCAACAAGTATCAACATTGTTCTAAATTGTTGTTATATTATAAACCTTTTGCTGCAACTTCAGCTGGAAGTGTTTGGGGATTTGTCACTTCCCCAAAACTCCCGGACCTCCAGGTTTACCTCATGTTTAGCTTTTATCGTCCCAATAACTCTGACCAGCTCTCCTCGGCATGCTGCTGCCACCGCCGTTTCACAGCGGGGGGATCTGTTTGTTCAGGGTTTGCATGTACTCTACGATGTTCTATTTTGTCATCACCTAAGCAGCGCAACTTCGGCCACACGTTTGCAATGTCTCGTACATGGGTTGTTGTGGTGAACCGCATGCAGGCCTTTATGATGCAGCGTGGCCACTGGGGTTCTCTATCAAATCTCTTAAGGCCTTCAGATACAAAGCTGCGTGCCTGTCGCAATTAAATTGCGCTCAGGGACACGTTATTTACTAGATAAGATACTTCTAAGTGTATCGGAGTGGAAGGAGCTGAAAAAAAAGTTTTGATTTGACATCGAAAACCTCAAAATCCATTGAGATTGTGGTGGTAATTTGACGAAGTATGACAAAGTGCAAGGAGCATAAAGAGCCACTGTAATTTATGCTTTACAACAGATTGCATGATGCGTGTGCATGTGTGTGTGTGTGTTTCATGGGAAATGAGGAATTCCAGGTTCAAATACATATTTGCACAATTGCATGCAAGCTCACTGACAACCTACACAACCATAGAAAGTCACAGCTCAGAGGGAGTGGGCAAAACTTGAAACTTTCTGTGTGTGTGTCTGTCTATGACTCAGCAGACCTAGTTTAATAAATAAATAGATGTGGGTTTCACATGCTGAAAGTATGAGTCTGTAGTTGCAGACATCAGACCGATTGTACAGCAGAAATTAGAGCCATACTTATGCATCACAACCTGATGGATGAGGAGGAGTTGCTCCTTTTGAACCTTAGCAGCTCCACAGTGTGAAACCAGGTCTTTCCACGTGTAATCACGCTGAAAGCGATCGATCCGGAAAGACGACGTTGATGGTTTCAGGTAAGCTTGTGAAGAAGAAAAAAAAAATAAAAAATCGGAGGAAGCTCTCGAGCACGTTGCACTGCAGGAGAGGCGCTTCAATAATGAGCTAATTTGTTGCGAATATGAAATTGATTGAATTCAAACATTTGATCTGCTTCGCATGTTTTCTGCTAGTTACAGTAGAGGAGGACAGGCTTGCTTTTCAGAACTGATCGAGCAAATAAAAAGAAAAAAAGCAATGAAGACAAAGAAAAAGTAAAAAATGTGTTTGTAATGAAATAGTCTCTTTTTTTTTTAATGAACTCAACTCGACCTCATCATCACTCTGCTTTGGTTGGAAGATTTTGTTTCCATCAGGATGCCTCGGTTAATAATTTAGCCCTTCAGTATCTTCTGAAACAAGTCAGTGACACAACTTTACAGCTGCTCTCGCTTCTTCCTCCAATACTCTTTAAAACAAACAAAAAAAAAACTGTCTTTATGCCACAGATTTCTAATAATTTTGAAGTTGGTTTTTGTGTCAGAATTAAATTAAAGGGAGTTTTTTTGACTTTTTTTCTTAAGCAGTCTGGACTGCATTTTGCAATCTGTTGTTCAAATCCTAAATATTTTGAGTGGCAACACTTTTAGGGTAAGTTATTCTTGACTGACAATGACCGTAGTTTGTTTTAAAATATGATTTGAGATAAATTGGACCCTAATTGTAGTTGGAAAAAACACAAATAGAGTTGACAGATCATATTAAACACCCCCATAATAGAGTTCCTTGGCGAGCCCTTGTTACGATCCAAGCCGAGATGGAAAGAAAATGTCAGGTGAACGGCTGCAGACGATCCTAAAACTTGGTTTGTATGATAAACTCAGATTTCTTCTTGAGAAGCACTGAAATATTTTTGTGGAGATACCGAAAAAAACTTAAAATAGCCCACGTTTTCCAGGTTTACATGATCACATCCCCCCTCTTTTTGAACTCTCTCACTTTTAAAATTGTTTGTATTATAAGTTTCAAGCACATTTTTTTTTTTTTTTTGTGGAAAATTCTAATCATTTAGCGTTATGTATGGATTCGCGACAATCTTTTCATGAAAACCAAGCTCTCACTGCCGGGAGCGCCGTCGTCCGTTGCCGTCAACAACATCTTGAGTCGTTGAATCTAAAAGACGATTTATGTCTCTTTTAGGTCCTTTTTACTTACAATGCAGCCACAGATTTTCTTCTTCTTTTTTTTTTTCCATAGAAAATGATAGTAGTCTCAAAACAAAAAAAGTCCATTTGTTTTCAGCAGGTCGAGAACAAAATCTTCACCGGCGGTTTAAGAGATAACAGCCTCTGTGTGTGATTCATTGAAAAAGCCGTTATATTAAAATTAGGATGATTTAGGATGCTCTCCCTTATCACTGCTTTTTTTTTTTTTTTATCAGCCTCGTCTTCCTCCGAGTTGAGTTACTGTGTTTTGCATACGGCTGGCGCATTGTGCTTACTGGCCACATTACAGCCACCTTGCTGAATCGCATTATGGAATTCAGCAAGATAGTAAAAAAAAAAGAAGAAGAAGAAGAGGAGGCTATGTTTTGCAGGCAAAGCTAAAATGAACATGTCATCACTGAAGGGGGTTGATTTTTATCCTGCCATTTTGTTAATTAGCCTTCAGACTTCAACAAGCTTGTGTGTTAAAGCAAAACATTTTACGGGTACAGCGCAGAGAATTGCAGTTCTCTGAAGCCTAAAGGCAACTCCCCCCCCCAAAAAAAAAAACACACTGTTTTTTCTAACTAATGAAAATAAGAACTTGCTGCTCAAGCTAAAATTTTAACAGATTGTAATGTGCTTTGAAAACAAGCCAAGAAAAAAAAAAAAAAAAAAAAAAAAAGCACAATGTGTGGATGTTTCCTTTTCCTCAAGCCTCTGAAGACACGTAGGATGTTGGCCTAGTTTTTGAGAAATTAAGTCAGCAAAGTGAACATGTGAATGGAAATCCAGACTTTTATTGGGACACTGCGAGGTTAAGGAGGCCAAACGTGAAGAAAGGCCGTGCGTATAATGAACGGTTACTGACAAATGAAATATGAAGCATCAGCAAGTGCTGTATATCCAGCACATTATGACACTGTGACTGCACGCTTTTCAGAGGAAAACATAGTTCTGTTAGTAGATGTAGAAGTTTTATGTAATGTCACAACCAAACTTAAAAGTGTTTTATGTTTGAGATTGAGATGTGCATAATTGCAACTTGAAAGAAACTGACACATGGCTTAACCTGTTGGGAAAAAAAAAAGTGCCATGTCATTTGTTGTCAGTTAGTAACTGTTTACATATTTTGCCTCTAACCTTCATAACAGGAAGCAGGAACAAAAAGCAGTCAGGAAAATTGTATATTATGACTTACAATAGATAGTGAAAAAATGTTGAAACCACCCATCAATTTCTTTCTGCTTCACAATTATGCACTGCTTCGTGTGGGTCTACCACAAAGAATCCTGATCAAACACACTGTAATTAGTGGTTGTAAAGAAAAACATCTCACGCAGTAGTGTTACTTTTGCAAGGTACCAAGATCCCACTTGACTAATAGTTTACAATCTCAAATATTTAACCAATTTCTCTGTTTGTCAGAAAAGTTTTGATTTGTACCAGTGAGAGACGGGCTCTATAAAAAAAGGCCTCCACAAATTACCGTAATCTAGTATAAGGTGTAGAGAAGTCATCCATTAACAAGGCTTTTTTTAGGACATTTCAATGATGCTTGTGTGTGAAACAAACTGGAAGCCACGTCAAAAGCTTTTCCCTCTTTTTTTTTTTTTTTTTGTTAAATTTCTCTGAGTATTTCTGAATATCATCCTGTTTCAGCACAGAGTGTGCAGTAAATGGTCTGTGAAGTATGGGGGGCTGCAATGATCTTCAGGAACAAAACGCGGCGATGATGCATGGTCCCCTAGCTGAATGTCAAACCGTATCTGCTAGCTTACATTCTTTTTCGCACTTTCCTCCCAAGCTTGGAAAATGCACGAGCCAAACCGTCATGTAGACACACGTTGAATCTTCACTCCTCCTTTTTTTTTTTTTTATGATTTTTAATGGTGTTCCGATGAACATGCGGTTACTGAAGGTGCTCCAGCAAGAATGAGAAAGTCTCGGTTACAAAAAAAAAAAAAAAAAAAAAAATCACCGGCAGGGAGCGGAGAGGCCGCTGATAAGGCGCTGAGAAAGAAACGGCAGCATTAGCAGCAGCGCACAGAAAGGCCCCGCGTTTACCCATATGCTCGAGAAGCGGCTTCAAACAGACTGTGAAATTCACATCAGCCCCAGCGTCTGACGGGGACAGACGGCGGAGGAGAGAGGGGACAGAGTTTGAATTATAGACAAAAAGCACAACAGGAGACAGACCAGCCAGAGAGAGAGAGAGAGAGACAGAGAGTCGGACGTGATTGAGTGACGAGATGGAGACAGACGAAGCCAACCGACCCCACATGGAGTTATTGACGTTCAATTGACTTTGAGACATCTGCGAGCCCGTTTCTTCTCGTTAATTACAGAGCTCTGGTTTAGCTCACGCGCTTGTTAGCGAGGGAAATAAAGGAGGTGCTAGGTGGTGGAGTTTGGAGCTGTGAAGCAGAACCCCCAAACTCAACATCCATCAATTACTGCAGCTCTTGTTTTGGTCAGCTACAACGTCAGAGGTAATGAAAACAAAGTGCCTTTAGAAATGCATCATTCATGTAAAATGTATGTTTAAGTAAGAGTATTTTTCTTTAGCTGAATGTGTTCTGACACTTTGCTTTGCAGAAAGTGTTGTCATCCTTGAAGAAGTTTTTCTTCACATTTTGTACCATTGCAAACAGAAATGTCTATGTATTTTATTATGTGTTTATAAGGTAAAATTACACAATGCTGTGCATGATTATAAAACTGACGGAAAAAGATTTGGTTTTAAAAATATTTTACGTAAACCTTGAAAGTGAGTATCCATCCTCTTTGAGTCACTTCTTAGTACAACCATCATTCACTGCAGCTAGTTACAGCTGCTAACTAGCAAGCCTTTTAGGAAGTGCCTCTAATATCTACTTACAGCAATTTACAAGTATTGCCAAAGATTCTCAATTATATTGACTCGACAATTAAAACACATCAGCTAGCTTTAATCTAAATCAATTCATTGAAGCTTTAGCAGTATTTTTAGGGTCATTGTCCAGCTGAAAGCTGAAGTTTCACCCCAGGCTCAAGTTTCCTGGTTTTCATCCAGAATTATCCTGTATTTAGTTCCATGTGCTGTCCCAACAACTCTGACCTGCTAGTGCTGAAGAAATGTATTGCGGAATCGTGATGTTGGTAGGATGTGGACTAAGACTTAGCTTAATGTTCATTTCATTACATTGAGGCAGGTTCAGGTATATGCCAATAAAAAGATCTTCAAAGAACATTTTCATTGATGGTGAGATTGAATCACACACGGGGCTTTTAATGTGATAATCAGATGACTTCTGAATTTGCACCGGATTTTATTTAGTGGTTTCAAAAATGCAGACCTTACTTTTCAGACTTTCTGTCACTTAACTAGGTCATGTGATGCTTTGTGTTGGTCTATTACCAAAGTTTCAGAAGGAAAAAACCAAAGTTTGGGCCTGTAATGTGACAAAAAAAAATATATAAAAATTTGGAAAAAGTTTTAGGGGCACAAATACTTTTCCAAGCCACTGCGTAACACAGACACCTGCAAACAGCCCCAAAACTGAGTGTCAAACCAAATGATGAAATCTGAAGCCCGGTGATATTGCACTCGCCTAGAGAAACGTGTCAAACATCCTGATTTGTCATATAAGAGGAGCGCGTAGGAAAAGCAAGTGCACACGCCGACACGCACACACACAGCTCGTTCAGACCCCAGAGGCCCGTGTTTGCCTTTCCTGTAATCCGAGCTTCCGTTCTCTGAAGAATGATGTAACTGAATGCCAGTCATGAACCAAGCAGAAGAGCCAGGCAGTCCAGACACCCTGGAATGAACAGGTGTGTGTGACTGTACACTGTTTATATCTCTACACATCACTTACACCATCATTTACTGCTGGACGGCAAAACAGAAGTCATTTTCTGTAGCTTCTTTTTAAAAACAAATTCTATCAGTTTTGAACATGATCTTTTATTTCATCACATTGCCCTGCAAATACTTTTACGAGGTCACCGAGATGTGGCAGTGGACTAAGACTCACAAAACTATTGCAGCACTAAATCGTTCTCTGGTTTGTGGATCAGAAATGCGAGGCGAGCTGTGAGCACCTTGGGCTCTGAGCAGAGGCATCTTCGAGTAACGGATTAATCACTGAGTTGTCTTTCCCCCCGTCTTGCTCCTCCTGCCTACATCGTCAATCTAAAAGCTATATAAAACATCAAGAAGAAAGAGAAGTAAACCTTCCAACCCGGAGGTCAAGAGGTCTAACTGAGCAAAAAAAAAAAAAATTAGCCATATAGCTGATGGACTATACTTTAAGTATGTGATGTGTTGCATCATAGATGTTGTGCAAAAAGAAGCGGAGCTTGTTCTTTTCATCCTGGTGGTGAAATAGGTCAGGGGTTTGTTTACTTTGTAACACTGCAATTGTAGCAAAAGAGGGGTTGCCACACAACTTTGTGTGTCTCCGGGTGCCTGCGCGGGTCTTTGCTTGCTCGGCTCTCCGTGTGACCCAATTGCTGATCGGGCTCGGCGTTCCTCACTCCGATGCGGTTTCCATGCCAACACAGCCGGTGGCAAAACAAAGGATGAGGGCTCACTTGGTCGAGATCAAAGGAAGCACTTTGTCAGTGTGTTGTTTCTGCTAGACGGGATATGCACGCCAGCTAACCGAGTGCCTGTAGTTGTAAGCGAGGAGAGTCTACTGCAGAACATTGCTTCCTGACCTTTCTTTAACTTAAAATGCAACTTGTACAGAACACTACAAAAGAATACAAGTAAAACATCTCCCAACAATTTTAATTATGAAGTGAAGTACTTGCGATTTTAAGAATCCAGTGAAATGAATAAAATGCTAAATGCAGCTGTCGGTGTCAGTGAAATTGACATTACAAATGGTTTGTCCAAAAGAAACAAAAAACAAAACACCAAATCACACTTTGAATGACCACTGTAGTCTCAAAATTATTCCACCCCTTTATGACAAGCATTTTTAAGCTCCTTCTGTAGCTATTATCAGAAAACAGCTTCTGACTGTGTACTTGCTACAGACAAACCACTGATCGAAGGCCCTAAAAATTCCGGTTTTGAGTTATTGCGTCACAGTTCAAAATCCAAAACCTAGTTGGCCTTATTATATAGTGGAGAGGAAACCGGAGCTGACTTTTCTAGGTCAGCACTACGGTTTTCTTGGAGTTCAGATGAGTATCCATTTGGTGTTCTACAGCTTTTTGAAGTCGCTTTCTCGAATCACTCTCGACATTTGCAAAACTGCAAGTGCATTTCTCAAAACGATGCATAGACAAAACACTGTGGATTACCTGAAAAAGCCAGTCTCTCGCTTAAAATCCTTATTCAATAGTAAATATTGGTGTTGTTGAGCATGTCAGTGCCATTAGAATGACGAGTCTCTTGTGTAAGAGTGTATGGATAAGACAGTCAAATTGCTTAGTCATGTTGGAGTACAGTGTACTTTGGAAGGGTGTGTTGCTGCAGACGCACTGGTGAGTTAGAAGACTAATTTTATATGGTATTCTGGCAGTGACTGGTAGCCAGTGAAGATGGTGCAATACAGGTGTAATTTCTTCATAAGTTTTTGCGACCAGTTTAGCTGAGCTGTACATACTAAAGTTTCTGAAGGTTGCCATTTGAAACACCTAAGAGTCAGTTGCAGTAATGTAGCCTTGAGGGAATGAATGCACGGACCAGTTTCTCAGCATTGGGGTGGGTGAGCATGCAGAAACTTGCAACTTGTTTTTGAGATGGAAGAATGCAGATTTACAGACACGAGAGACGTAAGAGTTAAACCTCACACTAAGGGTCCAACCTGAGTTATTGAGTTGAAGAAAAATTGCCATTTTCTGTGAATTTTTACTGCCTGAAGGCGTGAAGTGAGGTTGGAGGTAATGTCGGTGCTGGCGTTGAGATGCTGGAAGAGGCAGATGGTGAGTGGTGTAGATATAGAGTTGGGTGTCATTGGCATAACAGTGAATTCAGATTCCGTAGCCAGTGACCACATGTCCAAGTTGAGACATGTGGTCATTTAGAGCATAGACATTTAGAGCATAGGTCTGCAACTCCAGTCCTGCAACTTTTATAAGTATCTCTACTTCAACACAACCAAGTCAAGTAATCGGAATTTGGAGAACTTGACTGCACACCGAAGAAGTGATTCAACAATTTGATTCAGGTGTGTTAGACCAGGGACACTTCTAAAACTTGTAGGACACCAGTCCTCGAGGACTGGAGTTGCGTGAGTCCTGACATAGAGTGAGAAAAGGTATGGACCAAACAGTGAGCTTTGAGGAACCCCACAAGAGCATTCCTTTGGGCTTCTCCAATTAAAACGTATTCAGTCCTTCTGGTAAGATAGGACTGAAACCAGTTTAAGCGTAAGGTACTGAACACGGAGGAGGAGGATGTTGTGATTAGTTGTGTCAAATACAGCAGAGGGGTTGAGGAGGATGAGAGGGGACAGGCAACATGAGTCATCTGCCATCAATGAATTGTTGGAGATCCAACGCAGAGCAGTTTCAGTCGAGGTTGTTGGCCTCAGTCTAATCTGGAGCTTTTCAAACAGAAGGTTGGATTTGAGACATTTCAGCTCTACTATAATTTTTGAGAGGAAGGGGCGACAGAAGAAGGTAGTTGGATCAAGTGTGGGTATTTTAAGTAGAGGCAGATTTCAGATTGATTATGGTGGTAATCACTGGAGAGATGGAGGAAATGTATTGCCTTAATCAGTGTTGACTGAAAAAGCTGAATTTACTCCAAGGTTTTTTAAACGTATTAAATGGGGGTAATACGCCCCAAAATGACTGCTCGTTCCCTGAGACTGTGCAGCACTCTGGAAATGAATGGACTCGTCTTGGGAACACTGTGATGTCATTCTTCCTTAATGAAAGCTGCATTTCAAGGCTCTACTTCTCAACCAAGCAAGCAGTAAGTGCAACCAGAGTCATGCCTGAACATTAACAGCAAAGCAAGAATAATACTGGAAAGAGGAACCATGCTGGAAAGCTTGCTGAAGGACTTAATGGACGGCTAACACAGCAGCTGTGTTTGGTGATTCTGTGGGAGAACTTTTCCACTCTATTCATCAGCTGTGGAGGAAGACAGACAAAGAAAATGTGAGACTACAATTTAATGAATGAAGACGAAAGGGGATCTGTAAGAGATGCAAAAACAAGAATGACGGATGAAAGACAAGGAGTAATAAAAGCCAAAAGTCTGATTCAGAATTTCAAAGAGATGTGATTAATTTACCAGCATTAAGAAGTAAGCCAAAGCTAATTCGTGTGGCCGTACGTGACACTTTCTGGAGCAGATCAGTGTGTGCATGTGTGTAAGAGTGTGTCTATAGCTAGGGATGCATTGAAGAAGACAGAGTGCTCTCTTTTTAGTAGACAACTGACATAGAGCAAGTCCTACTTTCACCTACAAAAAGCACCACTAACACAAATCCATTTTCATTCATGCACACAGACACCCCCCTCGTCCCCCCCCCCCCCCACACACACACACACACACAAAGACCTCTGTATCATCATCATTGGGAGGGGAAGATTGATGATCTTGCTGTTGTCTATTCTAGATAACTGCCTCATCATCAGCCAAGCATGCCGCCCAGCTGATAAATCATCTTAATATACGGAGATAGGCTTTGACTGCTTTAACCACCGCAGCATTGGTGACAATGATCACTCCTTTTGGCTTTCTCAGAGCTCCTCCTCTGAATGTCATTGCTTTCATGAATGCAGAATGTCCCTAGCGCCTCAGAAATGATTTAAGTTACCTTAAAGAGTGATTATACAGAGAGAAAGTTGCAGCTACTGGTATTTTCTCCTCACGTAGGAAACAGTAAAAGCTTAATACTGCACACTAAAATCAGAATCAGAATGCTTTTTTTCATTGTTGTTGTACAGAAGCACAACAAAATTAATTTCGGTTTTAAATGATTTCCGCTTTTAAAAGACGTTTTAAAAGCAATTGAGTTGATTTTCTGCAGTGTTGTTCACCTTAAAGCAAGTGGTTTCTGTATCATAACAGAACATTTCCATTGTTATAACATGACATTTCCCAACAATCCATTCAAAAATCGTTATTGGAATGCTACCAATCAAATCCTTTATTTACTTGCTGGCCACCTTTTTGCATGTTTCCACTGCTACTTTGACTTTTTAACGTTGGAGACGAGCTACAACCCTTTAAGGTTGAAAAAAAAAAACCTTTGTTAAAACCATCACACTAAAGGGCACTAAAGGTTTATATTCATTAATTCCATGCAGATTTGGTGGCACCAGAATATTAATTTAGCCTCAGCATCTGTGGTGCACCTCTCTTGTTGCATTGGTATTCAAGGCTCAAAATGTATCTGACAAGAAAATAATGAGATCATTTATGTCACATTTGCATATGAACTGCAGATGTTTGCAGTCATGTTGCATTTGGCCATTTATATTGTTTCAGCAAGCTGATTAAAAAAAAAAAAAAGAGGTGGAGGTTTGGTGGATTAATGGAGGCAACAATCCCCGGTGGCATTTTTGTGATACATGTTTACGCCGACTCTCCACACACACCGTGGAGAGATAAACAAAGACACCTTAAATCAAAACATTTTAGACCCATTAATTGGCATTTGCAAATGACATCATTCATATGAACTTACTAGCTGGTTTGCTGAGTGGATGCATGGAGAATTGTTAATGCGACGATCTCACACGCACACATACACGCATCCACTCAGCCCCTTCCCTGAGTGTGATTTTTCTTTTTTTTAACAGGGTGAATCACCAACCTGCCTCTCCTCCTCAGGGTCTCCATCCGGATGACTCATCCCTCATCAAACCATAGCCTGTAGGAAAAATCAGCACTCCCTCACCCCCCACCCCCGACACACACACACACCTTCAGACGTCCATTCAGCCTACAATGAACACAAACACTTTTAGCAGACATGCTAGAATAAAGATGCACACCCACGCAGGCCGATATGCAGGGTTTCCCTCTTTTTTTTTTTTTTTTTTTCTTTTTTTGCTGGTTTTCTTCCAGCAATGTCTGTAAGCAGTAGCGTGCAGCGTGTTGGGGAGGGAACCCCCGTGGCAGATAAATGGAGCCGTATGAGTGCGAGCGTGCATTAAGAAAAGGATCACACGCTCCATACGATGACTCATACACGGGCTGTTTTGCCAGGGAGCGGCTGGCTGGCTGACTGACTGGCTGGTTGGAAGCTCTAAAGCAGGAAACTCATCAGCTATGCGCCGCTGAGCCCCAGACTCCAGCGAGACGAATACAAGGCTCTCCCACTTTCTTGTTAACCAATGTTTGATTTCCACTTGGCCAGAAAATAGCTGCCTGTTTTATGTTTTCGCGCTGCTCCGCTATGAGATCAGTTGCAATCGCGGACGTTTTAACAGCCAGTTTCACATCTCATTAGTTCATTTAATGCACTGCAAGATGGGTACAGATGGCTTTGGAAACCGGGCCCGTAACAAGAGACCCCGGCAAATTTCCCACACGTGTGGGGGTGTGCATGTGTGTGTGTGCGCCAGTGCCGTGTCCCTTCCTCTGCTCAGTCGGGGCGGAGGATAGTGCTGTTGTAAGGGTGCACATAATTTGTTTAATTACTTAAACGCGTCACAGTGTGTGCAGAAGGGAACACAGAGAGCAGACTCGCAAAAGGCAAGGAGGCAGTGAACATTAATGACTTGAATAATGATTGAAAACCACACAAAGCAAGGCAGGACACCGGGCTGGTAAGAAAATGGGCATATGTCAAAATCATCATTGCTCCTGTTGAGTTCTTCTCCTTCTTCTCCAATAAACAGATATTAATCATACAAAAAAAAAGAAAGAAAAAGAAAACAAACAGTTTCAGGCGTAATTTAGCACAATGATTTCTGTATTTTTCCAAGAAAATTATCAACAATTAAATTTTTTTTTTTGGATTTTCTATTAGTAGGCATAGAAAAGCTCTCACCATGATACTTTCTTCTCAACCACTTAAATTTAATTTCCCTCTGTATTAGAAAGAAAAATAACTGAAAAATATTCCTGGCATGAGACGGTTTGCATCTCACATTGCGTTTATCCTCTTCATCCTCTGTAAACTTCCCCCTACACACATTTTATCATGTTCTAAACACAAATTCAATATATCTTATTTGATACAGCAACACCGAATAACTTGGAATCGCGAAGTGGAACGAAATTGATTCAGATACAAATCTGAAAAGTGTGGCGTGCATTTGAATTCAGCCCACCCGAGTCAACGCTTTTGACTCAGGTGGTCTTTGAAACAGAAGCGACCTTTTGGCGAATTTACAGGTGGACAATCTCTGCCAGTGATTGTCCACCTTTAATCCATTTGCAGATTAAAGGTGTTGCTCACTCTTGTTTGCAAAGTAGCTCAGGCTTACTCAGACTGGATGGAGAGCGTCAAAACACATAACACAAGTATGTTTTAATATAAACCATTCCATTGCAAAAGGGTCGTATGCTTAAGGTCATTGCCCTGCTGGACAGTGAACCTCAGTCCCAGTCTCAATGCGCCGTCCTGTGTTAGTCTATCATATCAAATTTTATGATGGCAGAGAGAAACTGCCGTCATAAAAAAAAAATGCAATAGAAACAATTAAAATGCACAATCCGGTGATAAATTGCACATGCACTGCAATGCAGAAGCTATGAAATCATAAGACAACAATACAAAATCATCCAGTCTCTTGAAATGTGCTTTTAGGCCTTTTCCATACATCTATATGTGGAATATATTAAGCCAGATGTAAGAAGAAAAAGAGAGAGAGAAATGGAAAGAGGGCGGGTAATGTATGCATGTCCATCTCAGTTAGAAAAAGATTGAAGAGATAAACAACCAGATGAAGCTGGCAGGATAGATAAATGGTAATGTTGAAGTGTGTGGGGGTGTGTGCGTGTGTGTGTGTGTGTACCAGGTTTTTATATCCTTATGGGAACCTATTTCTGTCTACAGTGTGGGGGTATGGGGACCATTGCTCCTTGTGGGGACATTTTCTTGGTCCCCATGAGGGAAATTGTTTTTGGGTTAGTGGTTAGGTCTGTGATGGTTAGCTTTAGGGTAAAGGTTAAGGTAAGGGTTAGGTATGTGATAGAGTTAGGATTATGGTAAGGGTTAGGTTGTAGAAATGAATGGAAGTCAATGTGAAGTCCCCACAAGTGATGAAAACACAACTGCGTCTGAGTGTGTGCACCAGGCAAGCGCATAAAGAGCTGCCAGATGAGGGACTTTGATGAAACAGCTGCAGGCGGTGGCAGGAGAACAATGCGACACTGGGTCAGTCATCTCTTTGTTCTACCTTGCAACTTAGGGTGTGCGCTTGTATGTCATGTGGATTGCACAAGCTCCAACTTCCTAGAGATCAGATGGGAAAAAAAAACAGACAAAAAAAAACACAATCCTAGTGCAACTGCAAAGTGAACCTCCTTGCTTCAAGTCGATACCCTGCTGCAGATCAGATCCGGTTCGGCTTGCTACGTTTGTTGTCCTCCTTCACTTTTAAGTCAATTTCTGGCCTTGCTTTCCACAGTCCTTCATATTCCCCTCTCCAGTGGCCTAGATATAAGAGGGAATATTGCTGAGCGCATCATCTATCTGATCGGTGGGATAAATCGCAAGTAAAGCACATAAGCTACCTGATATTTAATGAGGCACAACGATCCAGATCCCACTGGCTGAAAGAAATATTCTTACTCTCAGATGAGGAGAATAGACAATCTGATGGAGCCTTCAAAGTGCAACATATAGTGTCCCCACCTCATCAATAAATATTTCAATGCAAGTTTGCCTGCGATTACAGTGAATTCTGCAGAAAGTATGGTTGTATTCTTTTGTGTATAACTCTCTGTTTCCCCCCCACACCACTTTGTTGTTCCAGATGCAAAAGAGGATGTGCATGAGTCATAGCCCTCTGATGTAGAGTATCAATGATCCGACTGTCCCCTCAATGAAGAAGAAGAAAAAAAAACACAGAGAGAGAAAAAAAGAGAGATGTGGATAGAGGCTGTGACAAAAACTGCTTGGTTTCCATGACAACCGAGCTCTGCTGGTGTCATCGGGAACACAGCGTTTCGCTCTAATGAGGCAAACTGGATCATTTTGTCCATTTACCTGTGTACCCAGCAGCCGCGCGCCGCTCCTCGTGTCTTTTATCACCCGTGCGTGTGGAGGACGGGGTGGAGGAGAGGCTGGTGCCGCAGCCTCTGTGTTTACTTTGTTGCAGCTCTGAGAGGGTAAATTGCCTCTCTGTGCTCCGATGTGAGACTCAGCAGACAAATTTGGAAAAGATTGGCTGCTCCAACTTACTGATTTGCACTGCAGAGTGAAAGTCAAGGTGACCCCCCCCTCACACACACACACACACACATCCCACAGAAACACAAACAGGTATGCAGTGTCACAATGACACCAACTGATGACTTCCCTTTTTCGTTGTTCCGGAGCAGGTCTGTGGATCTAGCACCAATGAATAATTTCTGACTGAAATTATTCATAAAAGTAACTGAAAGCTTTTGCTGTCAGAACCACCTGTGCTAAAATTTACCAGGTCCTTACAGGAGGTCAAGTACCCTCTCCTACCTTTCTGAATCTTCCAGACACTTGTACCAAATCCTCCTCTGTGCACTGCTCGGCCAGAAGTGGTCTCTACAATTCCACCTGAAAACATAGCTATATGTTAAATGCCCTAGTCAAAGACCAGAACTCAATCTAATTTAGAATCTGTGGGGACATGTAAACACTATTATTCACAGATGCTCAATCTGACAAGGCTTGGTGAAAATATCTGTCTCTAGATGTGCAAATCTGGCAAAAGAGCAGGGATCATTTTAGGAAAAGGCTGAATGCAAAAGTACCATTCACTTTTGTGATTTTTATTTGTACAAATTTCAAGTCCCATGCATCTTTTTTTATTCAAATCAAAATGAGAAGCTTCTCTTCTTTGTATTGGTCACATGAACACTAACAAAACTTATAGTAATGTAGCAAAATATGAAGATAAACAATCAAGAGGTATTAATGTTTTTGCACTTGGCTCCGGCACCAAACGTTGGAAAAAAAGTACTGATTTGAATCCATTTACATTCCTCCCAAATCTACCACCTTTCGATCAACACATTTCTTGTGCACAGTGCAGATCCACTCCATCCTGTTTGACTCTAATTCCCATGCAGTTCAGGTAAAGACGGCAGCAGTTCAAGGAGAGCTACCAGAGCTTCCCTCCTCTTAGATCTGCAGCAGTAGAGACATAATCTTCCGATCCTGTCCAGGATCTGCCCTCTGGTCATTTACTAGTCGAACATGCCTGCATCGAAATTGAAAAAGGCACTCTGGCAGTATCCTTGACAGATCCCCAAACGTTTTCCACTTGCTCCTTTTGACACAGAAGAGCCTCAGCTCTACTTTGTGAATCCACCCCCCCGCCAAATGATTTGACTGCGCACCGTATCTTCCAGGCAGAGCCCAGACACCTTGCCAAAGCTCATTTGTGTCAGCTCTCTTATTCCTCTGTCACTACTTGCCGCTGACAGTGAAGGTTAGCATGAAAAATATCCTTTAAAGTTACTGCTGTGCTAAACTTTCCCCCTCATTATGATATAACAGATTGGGTGTCGTTGCGAAGGATGTAATCTCATGTGCTGTTGACAATCTTTGAACTTTTTCCACCTACTGATATGGAAAAATAACTTTTTCAATTTGCACAGTGTGATATCAAACACTCCACCTGATGCATTTCTGTCACAAAGTGTTGCAGAGCAGCTACAATTGCTATATGCTAGACAAAACTCTCCCCCCCCCCCCCCCCCCCCCCCCCCCCCCCCCCACCCCCCCCCCCCCCACCCCCCACACCACCCCACCCCCCCCCCCCCCGCGGGGGCCCCACGAACCCGCCC
>CAEGAE010096083.1:0-13861 GCA_903067095.1 Girardinus metallicus
ATATATATATATATATATATATATATATATATATATATATATATGTATATGTATAGTACAGCCTTCATATATATAAGAAGGCTGTACAATAAATCAATAACTATATATATTGCGATAGACACGTGGTCAACATCAGTAGATAACATGTCTGATATATTCAATATGAAGAATATTCAATGAACGCCGATCCAGAACTGCACAGCATTCTGGGAGGAAAAAAAGCTTTAGCAGCTCAACCTCCAATACAATCCTCCTCTGGTTGTGGTTATACTTTTACAAAATGTAAAATGGTTCCAGGAGCATAAACACGTCTGAGAGGCTCTGAGCTTCATGCTGCTTTATTCAGGATGTTTCACTTGTTTTCTGCTGTTGTCACTTCATGTAACACATGGCAGCCTGTTTTCAGAACCACTGGGATCCCGCCATACAGACCTTGTTAACGGGGGCTAGCTGTGTCCGGACGGACCCGGCATGGAGTCGAGTGCTGTCCCCAAATCTCCCAGGAGACCGCTCCCTGCGACTGTCCAGCACCCTGCCGGGGGACTTCTCTCTGTCCAGAGGACGAGCAGGAGACTTGTCTCTTCTGAACTCTGTGCGACCCTCCCGGTAACGGTGCGGGGTGCTCGGCTCCCGGTGCAAACCGTCATGGCTGCCGGGGCCCGAAGTCAAGCGCTTGGTGATGTGCTCCGTGTAGGTGGGGGGGCCTCGCTTACTGGGGCTGCTGCAGACGACAGAGCAGAGAGAAACGGCTTCACTGCCTGACCATAATCCTGTCAGACATTAACTTTAGATGTCAGCCAGCCGACCTTTGACCCACAAAGATGTTGGTGATAAAAAAAAACACCTAACTTGGTGTTAGGTGGCTCAGCGTTGTCATGGACACAGTTGGGTTGGATAACAAACCAATAACAATATGTATCTTGATAGACACATGATCAATATCAATCGATTACATGTCCAATAGATTATTTCACTGAACTCCAATCCAGAACCGCACAGTATTCTGGGGGATTTAGGCAGATTTTAGTTGTCAACCTCTAAGCTAAGAGGTTGGTGGCATTAATTAACTCACTCCTTGGTTACCTAGCAACAACCTGTTGAGTAACTTGCACAGCAGCAGTTTAGTAGTTTAATAACTACTTAAAAATAAAATAATAATAATAATAAACAACATGGAATGAAAACAGTGGATAAATCAGGAAAGGCCATGCCACTCATTTAGCAGTATTTCAGCTATTAAAGCAAAAAACTAATCAATAATCATTGATATCGACCGATATGAAACATTTGTATCGTGATAACCTGCCATGAATGCTCATGACAACAGCTTTTCTGTAACATTAAGTTGTTTCTCCAGCATTAGCATATGTAGCAGCACGTACACGAGCTTGATTGTGCTAAGACCCTCCTACTGGCTCTGACTGGTGGTTTCTGACTGCAAACTGAGTTTCATCAGTAGTAGAACTGGATGGAGGTGGAGGAGCTCAATCATTTTTCATAGACTTTCTGTCTCACTGTCAGCAACAATTTTAACAAGTCTGTGAGAAAACTGAAGTTTGTAACAGTTGCATATTGCGGCTTTAAATCTAGTGTCTGCGTGTTTTGTTACGGTGCGTTGCGCTGTCAGCTGACCCTCTGCTGGAGCCGGTCCTCTGCAGCTCTCCAGACTCTCTGATCAGGCTTCCCTTGCAGCAGATGACCCGCAGCTTGCTCTGGTAGGAGGAGGCCAGGTAAACGGCTCCGGAGGAGATGGCTGGGCCAAGGTAGCGCGGGTTGGGAATGTCCAGGTGGGCCAGCACCGCGGGGCTGGAAACATGAACAGAGTTTTAAGAGCTTCCAGCTCTTTTTAGATGAGTTATGACGTGACTGATCTGCCTCACCACACTGCTGCGTGTCCCTGGACTTCAATCACATCCAGGGAGTTGAAGTAGGTGACAAACAGGTAGGGCTCTCTGTAGGCTGCATTACAGGACACACACACTTATTCAACGTAAAGATAGACAGAGCTGAGAGGAAAAAATGAAACCAACACGATAAAAGTTGCTTTTACCAAAAGACAGAGGCACGCGGCTCCACTTGATTTCATCGGTCCGACTTCTCCGTCCGTACGAATCCACAAAGAAACCAAACTCTGTCACAAAACATTTGTTACAGCCACAGGAAATAAACCGATGATGGTTGTGTAGAAAATAGTCACCAACAGTTCACTGAGAAAGTGTTGAAAAACATGACAAGTTGAGGATTTCTCATTGTGATGGTTTGATAATCCATGACATAGATAACCGATTTATCGGTTATAATTTACCATGAAAAATTTACTATGATCACAATTTTTGATTTATTGTCATCTCAATAAATGAATGATGTTGGAGAAAAAAACTGACCGTATTATTGGATACATTTTTTTTCTTAAACATTTTCTCCATTGTTTGTTTCACATCAGCAAATTCAAAAATATGATTAAATTTGAGCAACTTAATTCACACTTCAATGAAGTGGCATCCTGAAGAAATCCATTTTTAATGGGAATGTTTCTCAAGAGCAGCGCTTGTGTTTGTTGTACCACACATTCACAGCCACTCAGCCAAACTACCGCTTTTTTTATGTAAAACGGAAGTGGTAGTTCATTTTAAATCATCATTTTCATAGTTATCACAATAGTACCACAAAATATCGCAATAAAATTCGAAGCCTCCGTCGCACTCCACTGATGTTGACTAAAAACATTGCTCTGTCAGTATTTGCAAAGCATCCAAAATGAAAATGCATAACATGATGTTGTATCGATTGTTCAAAACACTGAGGCAACAAATATTTGTACAAAGTGAAAAACTCTAAAACACAACTTAAATTTAGAGATAAATCTTCTGGCAGAATAGTATTTTTTTTAGTACAGTTTCAAAATAAGCCATGACTGTCTCTGTTTTCTGAACCTGGAATGTCACCAAACTGCTGAAAATGTTTTCTACTAAACAAGAGAACAGTGAAGCCAGCTGAGCGGCAGTGAGCAGCTCCACACAGCAGCACTTCTCTGGCATCTTGTTGATAGAACTTCAAACGATCAGAATGATCAGGGTGTATATTTTTGTGGTTTCAGAATCTTTTTAAATCTCGGCATGTGGAACATGTCTGATCCTGTTAGTTATCTCCATCCAGCTGTAGAAGAAAAACTGAAGACTTTTACATCCCAGTTTACCTCTAAATGTTTTGAAGCTTCAACAGTATTTGACTGCTTTGCATTTATCTTTTTGAGTTTTGGCCCTCTCTTTGTCTGATTGTTTTTGTAGACTACAGCTGATTCTTTCTGTCCTCCCACTAAAAGATTGTCTTTACCCGCTGCAGACTCAGATCCACTTGCTGCCAATAAGCTCTGCACTGGTGGAGACTGGTCGACACTTTCGTCCTCCATGTGCAACATTCTTAGCAACCTTTTCATGTGAAGTTGTTTTGATGCAAAGTGGTTGTGGCAAAGGAAATTATTGCAGGGACATCTGCGCCTGTCACTTCTACTGGATCATATCTGAACCAGTAGTTTTTCACACATATTTAAAAAAAATTTACTTGTATGGATATCATAAAAAAGAAAAAAACCTGAAGCTGCAAAACACAAGATTTGCATCCCAGTAAAAACGCAGCATACCGGTAATGCTTTTATAACCTTCCACATTGTGTGGGGTTCTATCAGCTGCTGGTGACAGTACGTTGTGTGTTTGAACTCACCATGGAAACAGAGAAGGTATTCCTCCTTCTGCATGCTGCTGGCCACCTGTAAGATGGCGATGGGGAAGCTGTGAGAAGAGGCTGCGAACACGGCCGAGGCCAGCGACACGTCGTTCTTGTCCAGGAACTCTGCAGGACGGGAGCAACCAGAGGGATGCGGTGTTACCCTGCAGTCTCCAGAAGAGAACACACACACACCCACACACACTTTGGTTGCATTCTTACCCTCGAGCACATACTGCTTCATCTCGATCTCATAGAACTTGTTGGTGCCGATGATGATGCTGTAGCTGGTCAGATGGATGCAGCTGCACGGCTCCAGCGTTTCGATTTCCTGTCAGTCGAGAAATGTTGGCGCACAGAACGACGAGAAAATGAAATAAGAGTGAGGCCAGACGTTATGGACTGGAGTCAGATGAAAGGATTGTAATGTGTTGGAAAAATCAACATAGCCTTGAACTTTTTCACACTTTGTTACATTACAACTTCTCAAATTCTCAATTAGATTCAGGTCTGTACTTTGACTGGGCCTTTCTAAGACAGATCACCTGGATTAAAAATTTAGGTCAGAACTCAGCAGCTTGGTCACACGTGGAGGCTGTAATGTTTGTTTTTTTCCCAGAAATACACAAAAAAAACCCCACTGAACACTTACCTCCATAATAATGTACATTATTCGTACATTTGCAAAGTACTGGATATTCCTCCCTTGTTGCCATTTACCCTAAAAATGAGGTTTCATTGTACTTATTTTATTTATGCCAAGTAAAAATCTGTTTCATGTAGTAGTGAATATGAATGTCCACATTAATGGACTATCTGCTGATTACAATTAGCCATACCAATTACAATCCATAAAAGCCCCCATTCTATACATTTTTATGTACATATTTGTGTTCAATGATAGAGAAAAAAATCACAAGAATTTATTTTTTCAATTTGTAACACCTCCAGTAGTTTGTTAAACTGTTTAACAGGATTCAAACTGAAAGGCCGAGAGGGTTGGAGTGAAAGGACAACTTATTTACTTATTTGCATCAATAAATAAAAATATATATATATATATATATATATTACGGATTCGGATTGTTGTAATGCAGCATATTTACACATTTGCAAAACATACACGGCTCATAATTTGAACTCCACAGAACAAACACCTCCTTTCCTGAAGACGTTTCTGGGTGTTAAAAGTACAAAAAGATTTTAAGTTTCAGCATCAAACCACTTGTTCCTGTCGTACTCTCTCTCCATTTTTAGTAAACACTTCATGTTTCTCTACCAACCCTTGGAGCTCACCTTGCGGATGCAGTATTTGTTGAGATTGTCGTTGTAGCGCAATATGGTGATCTTGTTTGGCATCGCGGCGCATATACACGGCCCGTTGTCAACCTGGAAGCAGAACATTTACCTGTCAGCTCCGACGGTGAAGTTTCCCATCACCGCGGCAGCACATCTGCGTAAACACACACAGCCTGCTGCATGGCGAGCTGCAGACTTACTCTGCCAGCAGCAAACAGATGGCAGCCTTTCACCGTCTCAAAGATGTAGGGAGCAAGTTCAGTCTGGCTGGGCAGGTGGGACTGGGCCAGAGACTGCTTCACTCTCTTAATCTCCACCAGACACAGAGCTCTCTCATCCCCTACAGCGCACGCACACACACACACACGCACGCACACACACACACGTTACCAAACCACAGGTTACAGACAGGTCTTTGGTTTCTAAGGAGTTTCCTGTCCTTTATGATGAAAAGAATGTGCCCACATGTTAAAATAAGATATCTCACTATAACTGTATGGTATCACATTTTATTAGCCTTTATTTAGTCCATCTCAGAATCATTTTAGCAACTATTAATTTAAAGGGGCGGTACAACGCGTTAACAGGAACATAGTGCACATTGAGATGAACTCTACCAGCAACAACATCTGGACTGAAATTCTCCAGCGGAGCTCGCCGGAGCACCAACAGGTAAAACCAAAGTCGGACATGTTACCAACAATCATCAGGAGTTTCTCCTGCTCTTTGATGATCTGGATCTGAAAAACGGATCCCAGGCCCGGGATGTGAGTCAGTGAGTTCTTGATGACATTCAGAGCGTACAGCCCCTCCTCAGATCCCACCAGGACAATCTACACAACAGGCAGAAACACACACACTTACTCAGATAGTTGGAAAACTACTTTTGTCCTGTATTCAAGGTCATGACATCAGGCGTTAGGTACCTGATCTGTTAGAGGAAGAGTGCAGTTAATATCCAGTCTGTCGTCGCCCTCCAGCTTCAGCAGAGAGTTTCCAAGCAGCTTCTGTAAGATCAGGCAGAAACAGGTGAGCGGTCAGCTCCAGAGGGGAGGGGGCAGGTTTACAGGGTCAGAGGTGGGATCAAGTCACAAATCTGTCTTGTTTCATAGAAAAAAAAATAGAGATATGTCTGTATAACAGTTCCACGGCAATTTCAGATGAAATGTAGAAAATAAGACCCTAAAGTGATTTGGGAAAGCACGCAGCGTTTAACCCGATTTCAGAGTTTTAACAAAGAACTCAGAGCGGAGATCACCACTCTACTGGCACACATACGCTGATGTTTCGTTTATGCTAACTTCAACTGGAATTGAAGAAAAAAGTTTGTGTTAGTAATGAAGTTTAGTTAAATTCCTACTATATTCTGTAAAGCCATTTCTCAAAATATTCAAATTTAAATAGATTGTGACTTTCAGGGTTTAAGTGAAGGAATATATTTACATTAGATATTTCATCTTGAGGTATAACTATTTTGAAATGATGTTTTTGAGACTAATCTCAATATTTACATTTTTTTGGGCCTCCTCACCTATGTACAAGGGCCCTAATATGCCATCACACAAAATAATACTGCTTCACTCACGATAACAAAACGAGTTATTGCGACAGGCCTAATTCTAACTAGCTTGGAAATGCTACTTTTTTTTTTACAGCCCCTCCTGTAAGATATATGAAATATTCTAGGCTTGGACATTTTGAATTAGACATAATACAGTGTGACATTATGAAACTGAAATGTTCTTCAGTGATAATATCCAAATCGTGACCAAAATAAGCTCTTTGATAAATAAGATCATAAACTTTGTTAGCTATTCGGTTCAGCTCATGTATCTAATAATTTATAAATACATCAACTCTAGATGTCTAGTCTCTGTCAGCCAGTGTGTGACGCGTCTCTGGTCCAACCAGACAGACTCCAGCTCGGTTCTGACAGGACAGCGTAGAGAACTAAGACGTAATAAGATGCAGGACCTTACAAAGTATTCATGCCCTTTTTCAGGTTTTATAACAACCAGAAAGCTTAATTCTTTGATTATGTGTGACAGACCGGCACAATGCAGTGTTCAGCTGTGAGGCTGAACACTGCATTGTGTTCAGCCTCACCGGTTCAGGTAAAACTCTTTACCTGAACCGGTGGAGACAAATACACGGTTTTCAAAAATGGCTTTAAGATGTACCATGAGACTCCCCAACACATTAAGTCTGTGTTGTTCTTTACACACTCATTTCAAAGTCCTGCTACTGATAATTTGATGCTGAGGCGGTAAAACCTATACCAAAGTATAACTTTACAAGATGCCCAACATTTGTAATTTTATTTTGTAATAATTTTGGGGGAGGAATCCTCATGAAAGTACTACTTTATTCTCCTAATATACAACCTTATTCTGATAGCATTATGACTTTTTTTCTGGTAACAATATAACTATTATTCTTGTATTATTTCCACTTTGGGGTAATACTGTATTATTCCTGTATAATTACGACTAAATTCTTGTATTATTTTAACTTCATGTAGCAAAGCTCTAAGACCTTAACAGATAAGTAGGATTTATACACAATGGTGATTGTTGATTGTTTGATGACAGATGGGCTCTGAAGACAATTGATAGGACTGAATTGTACTTAGAGATGCCAAAGTAAAGCGGACTGAATAGAAATGCATGCCATCCTTTTCAAATTCTATATGCAAACCATTTTGAAAAAACATTTATCATTTTGCTTTTACTTTACACATAAATCACTGCAGTTTGTGTTTTCAGCCAGACGAAAACGGAACAGTTTCAGGGGGTGTGAATACGTTTGCAAGGCATTGTGTGTTGTTGAGAAAAATTTTTTGTTTTGTCTCTGTTTTGTTTCATACAGGATGAGGTTAGCAGTGGGGAGGAAGAGTGGCAGCAGGTGAGGTGAAAGCAGGAGGACCAAGCAACACGACAACAGGCAGGTGCAGCACAGTGTTCCTCAGACTATCTGTGCTCCTGTCTCTCTCCAAACTCTTTACCTGAACCGGTGGAGACAGACGCATTTGTCTTTTGCACGCAACGGCCTACGTGTGTAAGGAAAGGCCAAGGTATCGGAACCACGCAGCAAATCAACAAATCATGCCCATATATCGGACATACAGCGCGGCATGATGGAAAGCAACAAACAGGAGTGAAAGAGACAAAGAGAAAAGAAAAAGAAGAGAGAACAGTTAATGACATATGCATGTGAAGGTCAGTATTTGAATCTTTAAATGAATCCTTAAAGGGGCAGTATTATGTAAAATCCACTTTCTTTGAGCTTTACATCATGTTACAACGTTATTCACTAATCCAATACATATGAATTGTTGCCTTGAATCTTTCATGAATGTTTGAGAGATCCTTTATTCTCCATGGCAACCATTCAGACGGGCAAAACACCTGGGTGGACCTAGCTCCTCCTCCGAACTGCAGTTTATAAGCTTCTGCCTCACAAAGCAGTCCCCCACCCCTCCGTTTCCCCCACTCAGCTCCTTCAGACTAGCCAGCAGCAATTAGCAAACACCTGGTGGAACTACACATCTACTGAGCTCATTATATGAGCTACTTTTCAGGGAAACGCTGGTTAAAATGTTGTTAAAGGGTTAATAGAGGAACAATGCTGTGATGTCTTCCTGAAGGCAGAGTTTCAGAAAGAGCAGGAGTTTCTTAAGGAGACAGAATCCCAATTTCAATATGATATATACAGCTCTGGGAAAAAAAGAGACCACTTAAAATGATCAGTTTATCTTTATAGGTATATGTTTGAGTAAAATGAACATTGTTCTTTTATTCTATGAACTACTGACAACATGTCTCAAAATTTAAAGCAAAAATTTAGTATTTATTTGCAGAAAATGAGAAATGGTCAAAATAACGAGAAAGATGCAGTGCATTCAGACCTCGAATAATGCAAAGAAAACAAGTAAGTATTAATTTGGAAACAACAATACTAATGTTTGAACTCAAGAAGATTTTAGAAATCACTATTTGGTGGAATAACAATTAGGTTTTCAATGGGGTTCAGTGCAGTGGGCTCTTCGTTTTTTCCAGAACTGTATACATAGAATATTTTTTAACAAATTAAGTTAACAATTACTTGATTGTGCCATAAAATGCCACTATGTGGTTGAAAACACATAATGCTGCCCCTTTAAAATGGCTGAAGACATTCAGAGTGTTAATGAATATTCCGTCATGTGTGAATGTGAGACATCCAACCTCTAAGCATCGTGCTGCAGCAATACTCACTGCATCGGCCTCCGCCTTCTCCCGCGCGGCTCGCCCCCCGGCCACCACCGACTCCATCACGGCCACCCAGCGCTGCTTGTCGGGGAAACTGGGGGCCATGAAGTAGACAGCCTGACCAGGCCAGCATGGCGTATGGCAGCGGGACTCCAGCTTCAGGACATATGCAACATCTAGCACAAAGGAGGTTATATAAAGACGAAAAAGTTCAGAATTCACCTCATTCCCTTTTTAAAAATGATTGACAAAATGTGACAATAACATAAAACTTAAATATAAACAAAAACTAATAAGCAGGCAATAGGTAGTGGGAATGATTGTGATATCTGGAGATGAAGATAAAGTGTGTGTACCAGACTTGGCGGTGTTTGGCAGCTCAGAGGCTCCGACTGCTCCATGAATCATCACCTCTCCCTCTGACAGACACAAGTCAAACTCCTCCAGAGGCTTCATAGACTCTGAAAGGAAAAGGGACCAGGAACAAGCGGTGGGTATATGGTAGCGCTTGAATTTCCAAGTATCCAACAATTGTTCACTCATTGTTTAACCTTCTCTTGGCTCAATCTCGTAGATGGAAACTTTAGTGCCGTCCAGCACCACATATTTTCTCTCCCAGCCCTGACCCCGCTTCCCATTCCTGCCACACACGGAAAAGGAATATTAAATATCAAACAAGTACAGTACATGTGTGTTACTGTACTTACAGGAAGTGTTATTTTTATTACATGTGGTAAACCCTCAACAACTGTACTGTACATATCTGCTTTACCACCATAAACATTGAGGAAGACGGTGATAAAAACAACTCAAGAACTCCAATCTCACTATTAGAGATGACTGGCAAGAAATATTGCACTTTTACACAATTTTTCTTTAGAAGTACTCGTATCTAAGCAGCTTTTATACAAAACTGGGTGATGGAACATAATAAACGGTGCCTGTGTTGTGTTCTGACAACCTGGAAATTTTGAAAAGGGGGAGTTGGATTCATGTACCATCTGCCAATAAAATCCCAAAAGCATTTTATTGGCAGAGAGCAATGGAAAAATACTATTTTTGCTACAGACTGACTGTGGTCACAGCTGACCTGGGCTGCTTCATCCAGCCCTCCAGGTGCATGTGGCCGCCGGCTTCTTTGATCTGCTGGCCTGGAGAGCTGCCTTTGTCTCGACACAGGCCCTCAGAGAGGTGCAGAGAGCAGTCGCTGGACATGCCGCAGGTGGCTGGAAGGCAGGCTGAGCACTTCGGATGGCACAGAGCATGGCATTCTGCAGAAAGAGACACAAACACTCAAAGAAATTTGACTTTGTAATTTAAAGCCTTGAAATTGGGCCTCTGTCTCTTTAAGAAACTTCTGCTCTTTCTGAAACTCCGCCTTCAAGAAGTCATCACAGCATCGCTCCTCTATTAACCCTTTCATGTTGTTTTTAGCAGCATTGCTCTGAGAAGTAGCTTATAAAATGAGCTCAGCCGATATGCAGTTCTGCTCGACTTAACGTCACTACAGCGTAGGGCTGATCTGGTGATATCTTTCTTGATTAATAACTGGCTAGAAAAAGTTGCTCAATAGAAGCATTTTTTCATGCAATCTGAATTAGGTGAAGCTAAATTTTGCCACTTGAGTTCTGGGTAGAACAAATTTACAGACAAAGAAGGCTTTTTATCTTAAATGTAATGTGTGTATACTTTTTGCACAGGTTTTGCCTAATTACTGCTCTGTGTCGCTTTTTCAGACATTTTTTTCTTTTAGAGTCTGTGACCTCAAGTTAACGATTAGTCGATTCATAAATTCGTTGACAATTATTTTAATAATCGATTCATCAGATTGATTGTACTGTTGTATATAAATAGATCTAGTTTACAAGAAAGTAAGAGTGTTCTCTGACTGAGGTTTGTATGTTCTCTGACTCACCGAGGCAAGTCGCCGCTTGGCGGCCAAAGTGAACAGTATCCAGGCACACCGTGCACTTGGCGGCCCTCATGTTGAGCCCCACTGTGAACCGGTGAGGGGTGTTGTGGTGGAGCACCCGCTCTCTCTCCCTCTCTCGGTCTCGCTGACTGTCCTTCAGACGACGGCTGTACTCTGAATACAAACAGGGAACACGGTGAGGGCACGCCGCTCCGCCTCACCCAGGTACATCCAAAACCTCAACACCTTAGAGCATCATGCTGCAAAAGGAACTGGAAGATGTTGAGCAGAATGCGTATGCAAGTAAACTCTGAAGGCAAAAACGCTTGAAAGGTCAATTCGTTTAAATATTTGCTTTGGATTGTGCTCACTTTGCTGATTTTTAAAGGGATTATCCAGTCAGTGTGAAGACTCTTCATTGTGTATACAGGGGGGAGAAAAAAATCTCTTCCTTGTGCAATAAAATGTAGTTTTAGAGCTGATTGTCATATTGGTCCATTCACTTTACAATGATCAAATAAAACAGGTGAAATGAATTAGACTGAACTGAAATGGGAAGTAGTCTCTATTTGGACAGATTATTAGCAAAGAGTCTCCATAACAACCAACTAGATGGCTAGCTATCATATGGGAGTCATGCCTAAAAATATACATATTTTCTGCCCTAGAAATCTACCAAGATCTTAACTGGAATTGTGTTCCTCGTTGCAAAGAGACTAACTATCTTTAATCTATAGGTTTTTACATTTCTGTCTGGATTGAAGGTTTTCATATGAACGGTAGAACTTCCTGTGTCTCAGGAACACAGAGTTAAATTTGTTCAAATATTGTTTGAAGAACAGAAAAATTAGCTCCAAAGTATCAGGATCCCCATCATACAATAGTTTAACAGAATAAAAAGATCCACCAACAAATTACACAGATTTTAATTAGGTTTAAATAGTTTTCTCTCCACACTATTGCAACATGAATTGTGACATTTTATTAACCAAATGTTGAACTTTTGGACTCCACAGTGAAAACTTGTGGGTTAATTTGCCTTAATGCAATGCAGCTGTGTCACGTGAAGCTGCTCATAAACCAGTGGATGATATGCAGAAAGCAAAGGCCAGTGAAATCTGGCCTTGTCTGCATTTTTGGTGATATTGTGGCGGATACAATGTATATATTTCACACCCGAATGTATGCTCTTATTGTGAAGGGGAGAAGGTGAGGCTAGAAGACACAAACGGTTGTCCTTTTTTCTATTTTTGGTTTTGGTTGGAAGACATTGAGAATAAAACAAGACTCAAATTAACTTTTTGTCTTTTTCTGCTGACTTCCACAATGTTAAGCATTGTCATAATGAATTCAGGGAAAATCTAACAGCCAGGTACATTTCTCAGTTGACAGCTCCTGCGTGGGTGAGATGAGAGGTTAGTCTTCTCATCAATCCCTCCCCCATGTAAATAAACACCAACACAGACAGCTGAGCACAAAGAGAAAAGGACAGAGTCAAAATTCACGCTTCACTGTCAAACCCCGCACCATTAATTCTACCGTTACATTAACTAATGATTTAGACATCAATAAAACCCAACGTCCCTCTCTTTTAACAACTACCAAAGCTTTTGATTAACTTTAGCTTCTTTACTTGAAGGTTTGTTGTAGTCACAGGCTGGGCACGGTAGAAGAGGGACAAGTTTGGACAATTCCAAGAGCTCTTGACCGACAGGGAGGGCCCCCGAAAATTATTTTTCTTCTTCATAGAATTAGGGGGTAAAATATGGGACCCTGTTAATTACAAAATTAATTGTATCATGTTTTTAAAATTGTTTTTCGAAGTAAAAAGTAAATGTTACCACTGCCAGACCAAAAAGCACACATCCATATTTGCCCTGAACCCCCTGGACCTGCATGAAATGGTTCCTTCCTGCTTAGCGCTTGACGGTGTTCAGAAAAAGTTAGAACAAGACAAGAACGACTGCTGGGGTTACTATGCTGCCAAGAACAATGATAAAGTCAGGTTTTCAAAGATAGAGAGAAAAAAGACAAGAGTGTCAATTTGTAGCCCAGTTTTTCTCCAAGAGAGGTGGGTAGACAGAGATTATCAACCATTTAGCATAGTTAGCTTAGCTACAGACTGTTTGCCTCCATTTCTCTAGCATTTAATGAGTGAAAGAAAGAAATTACCAACATATCCATATATTTAACTTGTACCTGTACATTTTACCACACTTAACAACAGATGAGTCAGTCAGCAGCAGCTCTAACCCCGATACCAGCATAACCCTCTACCATCCCGGTGAAAAGCTGAGCTACATTGTGTTCAGTGATAAGCTAGTTAGCTTCATTCCAGGGAGTGATGGGGTTTTCTCTCACTTAGCTCTTTTTAGAATTACACAACAAAAATATATTTATTACTGACAGAAATTCAAACAATCTTTATAAAATAATAAAAAACAGCCTCCTGTCTGGACTGGAGCCAGTCCAGACAGTCCTACCTTAGCTTGCATTTAAATTACAGATATCTATTCCCACATAGCGACATAGTTATTTATGCTGCAGTTATATACATCACACATGTCTATAAACCACACTTTCGGGGATTTTTGTGACTGGCACTTTTTCCATAAGCTAAATGTGACTGTGTGATGACGTTAACTAAAAATGATTTTAACAGACTTTTAAACAGTTA
>CAEGAE010096084.1:0-14937 GCA_903067095.1 Girardinus metallicus
AATATATATATATATATATATTTATATATATATATTCTTTTTTTAATCCAACTTTTTTAATTTCAGGACATACGTTAAGTAGAGAAATAATCATTCCTTTTCTCTTTTCTGTTTTTCGAAAGACCAAATTATATCCCATTTTCAGTGTGCTGGCATCCCATTAGAGTTTAGTCACTACAACGCAAACAACTGGGTGGCATGCAGATGGCTTTGAATGGCTGTTGTTTAGACCCGATGACGCCGAGGTACCGCTGTTTGCTCCGGTTCCACAGCGGTAACCTTTGGTGTTTAATTTACCTTGCCATTCTCGTCGCTGCATGTGGTGGACAGGTAGACACGGCTCCTCATCAAACAAGTGGCTACAAAGAAACGTCCCTCCTTCATGCTGTTAAAAGCCCAGAGAAACAGGAAGTCCAGATTTGCCAATTAGACGTTCCTCGACGCTCTAGTAAAGAAGGCCATCGCGGCTCTGGAGCTAACCACAGAACACCAGCATGAAAGGGGAGGTGGATGAGACCTCCTTCAAAGAGGACCTCTTGACAGCGCTTGACAGCCTGGCTGATTTCAATTAAAAAGTAAAGTTTTTTTTTTTTTCTTTTTTTTTTTGTTTATGGAGCATTTATTAACATTCTTGTCAAAAGCTCAGGAATTATGCAACTCCCATAGTTTTCTGTTTTAGTCTGGAGTTTGGATTGAAAAGCCAATTTTCATGTTCTGCCAAAACAAAGTTTTTACCTTCTTGAACTCGCTGTTTTTCCTTGATACAAAAGTGAGAGTTTATGTTGGAGTTTATCAGTGAAAATGTCTCTACAAGATAGCTGCTCCAAGCCAGCAATTTGAATGCAATATTGCCAAGATACCGAGGTGCTGTCACTGCTACAAGTAGCCATGTTGTCTGATATCATTTGTTTTACTCTGACTTCACAAATGCTGAGCTTTAAATCTGGTTTAATAAGTTTGTTAGGTGAAGCTGAGCTATTGAAGCGTTTAATTGCCAGCGGTAACATGATGAATTCAGAAGATATTAAAATTAGCAAGTTGCTCATGTTAGCATTTTTTTATGAGAGTTTTGCTGCCATAAATGAGACGCTTTCTATCAAATTCATTTCCTAGCTTTGGCAGTTAAACAAAGCAATGTTTGAGGCTGGAGGGATGAAGGGCTGACCTTAACCTTGTTACTAGCTAGCTATAATGAGAACTAGCTGGTAATGGTAAGAGGTAATGGTGTCTCTTAAAGCTAAATTGTTGTTTTTTTTGTTTCTTTTTGTTAAAAATACATGCAAGTATCTGGTTACTCATTTCAGTGTGAAGTAAACTGCTAAGCAAACACTTTTAACACATTTAGCAAGCTTTGTAAGAGGTAGGAGGCTTTTTGTAGCTCTAAACACAGGTTAGCATCCAGTCTGTAGTGCTAAGCTAGCTGTTTTCTAACTGCAAACAGAACGTAGTTCAAGCTAGCAATCAGTTTTCTTAGCAAAATAGATATTTTCAGGGGATAGAGAGGTCTTCAAAAACAGATTTTAACCACCAACACGGCGTTATGAGAGTTTTGAAGCTGTATTGACTTTTGTTCTGCCCAAAGATAAAGGCGCATACGAGGCCACGTTAATGCAAACCAGTAAAACCTCTGATGAGACACTGCACTTCACCCAAAAATTGTCTGATATTTAACAGCTGGAAAAATCACAAAATTTAGCTTTTTTTTTTTTTTTTTTTTTTAAATCAAATGGGATATATTAATTCGTGGTATTTTAAGCCTCTGGGAGGCAGCTTTTCTTCCCAGTCTAAGCTAAGCTAAATCGACCTTTGTGGTTCTTAACTTTATTATTGTTGAAGCAAGTGTTCAGATCTAAAACTATTCGCTTGAAGCGCAGCACAGAGCCGATTTGTTGCTCCTTAGCATGTTCTTACTTGAAGGGCCTCATGAGAACTTCTACCACATGCTGGGTTTTTTTTTTTTTTAGCTGGCCAGGTGTGTTTCTACTAGTGTTTCGCTGTAAACCAAATCCCCAGTGCTGAACCGTCTTTCCAATTGAGATTCCTTCAACATTTATATTTGCACTTTAAAGCATTTTGTCAGACCTGTCATTGAGAATTTCTGTTGCACATGTTTATTCATTCGATGTTGCAATGCAATATGCAAAAAGAAATGGGAAGTTGTTTTTTTTTTTTCTTTGGTGTGTAGAAACCAATGGGAAATTGACCAAACTGAATTTTTTACTGGGAAGCATTGCATTTACCTTTAACTGTGTTCAATGCATTTTCTTTTTAAAGCAAACTTAATACCAAAAGTAATTTATATCTACCTTTTTTTTTCTTAGTAATAGTAAGTGCCTTGACACTGGATAAGAAATTGCTGGATCTGTTTGATTAAATATGATTGAGCATTTTTTTGTGTGTTTTGTACAGATATTTATGAGGATGTGTGGCATCTTTGCCCCTATTTCCTCCCCCCCTCTTGTTTTTATTGCCTTTGCACACAAATTCCTTCTCTGGCATGTTGTTTAGTTTGAGACTGGTCAGTCTGTTTGCTGTGTTTCATCTGTTCTGTTCGTCCTGTACCCGCCGTGTGCCAGAAAGAAGCTCCATCATGTTCTGCTGCATTCCATCGTGCTGATTTCCACTTAACATAACATTGAGCTTTTGCACAACAGATTTCCATGAGTATATGTGGTAATTGAACTTTTTTTTTTTGGGGGGGGGGTGGGGGATCATCCACTTTTTGTCCTCTGTATTAATACCAAGTTCTGGTTAGTAAAACATTGGCGAGGAGTCCTGAATCTCTTCAGCTCAGTAAAGAACGTGGGAAACTGCACAAGGTTCAGTTCCACAGTTGTATGTCAGGTTCATGTTGTTTTTAGTGGTTCCAAATGTTCTGTATTTGGCTGCTTGTGATCAAAATAAAACTGCAAGAATAAAGTATAATTTTTACAAAATCACTTTTTATTAGACTGTAAATCTCTTTTTATAGCAAAATCTAACCCTTTCACCAGGCTGCATACTTATTTTAGTGTGTTTCTGTGATGATAATAAACCTGTCAAAATGCATACGGAAGTCATGTTTTGTCAAAAGTGACTTTGGCAAAAAGTAAATAAAAAAAATTACTTTTGGCAACAAAAAAAAAAGCGACTTAGGCCATTATTTTAGGAATGTAACGATATTTAAGAACACAATTTTGGATTATGCTTTATATGTATATAGCAGTGGAAAGTAATTGATAAGTTATACAATAATATATAAAAAAAAATTGTCTTAGTGCAGGTGCATCACAACAACAAATTCAATAATTTTCTTTTCTCATTGATCATTTATACTTTTAAAAAGCCTGAGAATCAATCTGTGTCTTTGCGCCGTAATCTAAAAGACGAATCCATTGTCCAATGAAAAACCGTTCCACTTTAAATGTGTTTTATTAACGGGGGCAGCATCACATATATTCCGTTTTATAACACAATCAAATAACCATGTAACCTTCAGTTGTTATGAAATTGCTACATGTGTGTCAAATGTGACTTTTCCTAATTTAAGGCCTTGAAATTGGGCCTCTGTCTCTTTAAAAATTCCTGCTCGTTCTGAATCTCCGCGTTCAGGAAGTCATCACTACGTCTCTCCGTTAACCCTTTAACATTTTTTTAAATTATTATTTTCACTGAGAAGTAGCTTGTTCAATGAGCTCAGCAGATCCGCAGTTCCACCAGGTGTTTGCTAATTGCTGCTGGCTAGTCTGAAGGAGCTGAGTGGCGGAGTCACAGGGTGTTTTTTTTTTGTTTTTTTTCTTTCACACCCCAGGAAAACAGAAAATCAATAATTTATTAGATGTTTCTTGACATTTAATTTAGCAAAAATGAAAAAAAAGAAAAAAAAAGAAGATGCATTATTTTCAAGACGATTGTGATTGGCTAACAGGGATTTTATTTATTTATTTATTTATTTTAATCAGATGGGTCCTGCAGCTTGGGTCCACCTTGCATGTTACAAACAGAGGCTGCACTGCGTTCACACTGGCACAGCTTGACCTTTCACTCCTAAGACCAGCGCTGGAATAATGTCGACTTCCTTTCACTGCTGACCTCCATCTCCTTCACACCCCGATTGCAAACTAAATGTCTTTTTTTTTGTCTCATCTCTTTCTATTTTTTCATACACTTTTTGTGTTCACTCCTAAGACATAAAACTCCCAGCAGTGATCTATTTCCGGGGTTGCATCTCCCCTCATTGCCCCCCTAGCTCCCGTGCGCCATTGCGGGATAACCAAACACGTGCAGTAAAAGTGATTTTATTCGTCGTCACGTTATGAGGAAACATATAAAAGATTGATAGTGATAATTAAAGGGGCTCCGCTGCTGAACGGAGGTATTCTTCAACGCTCTTCTGTCATTGTCTCTAATTACTTTTCAGGCGATCTTGCTGTGCTTGCCGACCACCTTAATTTGAATTTCATCAGAGGAAGGGCGTCACCGAGTCAGCTGCATTGTTTTATCATCCAGCTCATATCAGAGGATTGTTTTAAATAGGACGGGCTTTCAGCTGATAACACAAAGAAACACGAACACCGACCAATGATCCGGGCTCAACCTGTCGGCTGGGGGAGGACAAATGATGGGGGGCAGCTCCACCTCACACCTCGCTCAGACGTCAGTTTTACTTTGAATCTCGTGGCCACATTTAAATCGCGCGCATATCCGGGCCTGATCACTGCGGTCGGAGGGATTTGTTTCTGGAAAACAGAGGACAATTTGGACCGAGCGGACCCCAACTGTTAAAAATCATTCATTTGGGGAACTGCACCGAGTGTGAAGTACTTTAAAATCCCAAACTTTTCTGGACACGTTAACGTTACGTGAATGACTCATCCAGAAGGTCACGGACGAACCCAGAACCTCGTACTGAAGAAAAGTGTGTGTGTGTGTGTGTGCGTGTGTGGGTGTGGGGGGGTGGGGGGGATGTTGCGTGTGCCTGGCCTGCAGCGACTTCTAGTGTTCACAATGAAAACTGCAGTCACGGTTTACACATTTTTATGTGCAGACTCAAACCTAGAACAGGGTATTAACAATAATACAATATTAATAATGTAATAATAGCACAGTTATATGACAATAATCTCATTTTACTTCCACTTCATTCTTGTACTATTGAGTTTATTAGCATAACATTATTTCTTTCCTTAGTGCGGTCCTAATATTGTACTAACAAAACAAATAACTATGATTGTAGACTCGTTTAAAAAAAAAAAAAAAAAAAAAACTCCTTGTTTTAGATTAGTCTTATACAGACACGTGTTTTGAACATATTGCCACTCCAGCTTCATTACACTCAGAATTATGCTTTGTTTTAAATGAACTCTTCTTTACAGTAAGATTAGGAATACATCTGAACTCTGCAGCAGCTTCCTTAAACTACCTCTGGGTTCGCTTTGGCTTCCCTGGTGTCAGGTGTAAGCATGTTTTCAGAAGTGTGAAGTACAAAACTCGATATCTGACCTGAGCATTGATAGAATAATAAATGTGATTGTTCTACACAGCATGGCGTGGGGATTGGATCGTGCATAGTTAAAAAAAAAAAAAAGGGTCTTTACGTCAGAGTTGGGGTGCAGCCAGTTCTCACTACCTGCTGCGTGACCGGTGTGATTTATTGTTTCTGGATATGACTTAGAGCCCAGAGGGAGGAAAGAAAGCTCTGCCGAGTGTTTAAATCTCTGTCAGTAAATGAAGAAAGATTGATTCTCTGCGCATTCAAAGACCCTGCTCTACTTCTATCACCTATTTTATTTCTTTTCTGTGAAATTTAGTGGGTCATTGTAACTTTGAATTCACAAAACATACAAGGTAACTGTACAGAAAGCAGCCAGGGCTCTGTATTCTCTGTAAATGAATCGCTTTAAATGGACAAAGATGTTATTTGTTTTTCAAATCCTAAAACAATTCCTTTTTACACTAAACTAAGCACACGGAAATGAATTAAACCAAGTAGTCTGACTTTTACAGACAAGAGATCTTAAGTGCTGTCAGGTTCATTTTACTAAAAGAAAGGTTTGTACTTTTTTTTTGTCATTTGTTTTTCTACTTCCTTGATCAGAAAAATATCTATAGTGCATTCAAACATGAACGGGATAGGAGTTACTCTTTAAAAAAAAAAAAACGCTTGCTATATTCACACAAGTCACTTTTTAAATAATTTAATGGATGGTATAGTCTGCTAATTGTTCCTTCTCTCCCTCCTTCAAATAAATCAAAGCTACCGCTTTAAACTTTCCGTACCTGGCCCTTTAAATTCCTCCGCAGGGCCCCGCTCTCAGCCCTGATTTTACCTGCGGTGTTTTGTGTGTTTTCGTCACTCCTCACAGTCGTGTGTTTAATTGTGGCGCGTGAAGGTGAGAGGAGCGAGCGTACATGACGTTTGACAGCCTCGCGCTGCATGCCGGGATACAGCTCGTTCTTGTTTACAAGATGACAGTGAAAACCGCTACACTCTGACTTAGACACGGAACATAAGTCCTCTTTCTGACGCTGGCACACCCGAGCTGTGAACACGCGTGTAAAAAACACAAGTAGTTTTCCTGAGACAGAGCCACTGAAACGCGAGCACACGGAGCTGTCAGTCTGTCACACGAGAGATTTTTTTTTTTTTTTTTTTTTTTTTGCACCGTCACTATCTGTCAAATCACAGGTTGGTTGTGCTACGACGGAGTTGTTAAATTGTGATAAGAAGAGGAGTTCGGCAGGTGGCTCTTGTTTGGAGCAGAAACTAAAGTCATGTGTTGTTTCCTTCGTTTAGGTTTGCATCGCTGGAATAGAAGTGCCTGTAATAGAAACGAAGCTGCACTTCCTTTTAAAGCGTGGTGAGAAACTTTCTTCCTCTTGTTTTAGTTGCTGTCATTTTCAACTCTGCCAGGCTGCTGTTCACCAGGTCTAAAGGTTAAGAGCTCATTTATAACCAGGATTTTACACCGAGGTAATTTATATAGCGTGTGTAACTTGTTATCTTCCCTGTGATTGTTTTTTGTGTCAGTTCGGACCTATGTAACTTAATAACT
This sequence comes from Girardinus metallicus, assembly GCA_903067095.1. Classification (NCBI taxonomy): domain Eukaryota; kingdom Metazoa; phylum Chordata; class Actinopteri; order Cyprinodontiformes; family Poeciliidae; genus Girardinus; species Girardinus metallicus. Next base: position 7,035 of record CAEGAE010096084.1, read on the forward strand.
AAGGGAATTTCTTCCATATTAGAGAAAATACATGTAATCTTTTTGCTGTGAAATGCCCTTGACAATTAAACCCCTTCACGTCACAGCAATATTCACACATTTAGTGCTAATGTGATGAACATTTTGTTTACTGTTCACATGTACAGTCTTGCAGAATCACCCTCAGCTTCAATACCTTCACTAGTTTCTTCTAGTGGGGTTGGTTTCATCCTTCTGACCTCTTGTTTTTATGTGTGTGTGTGTGTGTGTTTTTTTGCAGTTTCTCCTAGCAATGCGCAGTGTGACATTAGGGTAAATTTGTTGAGAAGATTGGCTACTTTCTGAAATGTTTTCCACATTTAGGATGAACATTCTCACTGAAGAATTGCCTCATATAGTTTGGAAGTGTCCTTATGCGCTGCCCGACCGAAATAATATTTCAGTGGACCGCCTCAGCTTCGATTACGACATATGCTATTGCGTCATTTTGATTGGCTTCTGCGATGTCACAAGATTTATTTCCAGCCAGTGGTGCATAATCTTTTCACCTAGATGTTGTATTGATGCAGGGAAGGAAAAAGAAATCCACTGATGGAACAACCTCAATGATCACCCTGATCGCTCAGGTAGTCAGCTGACCTCATTCTTTGGGCGCACAACGTTGGTGAACCTGAACTTGACCGACTGCAGCTACTCCAGATCGTAGCACCGTCATCACAGGCTGATACAGTAGAAACTACGCATGATGGGAGCATCTCTTCATCTGCCTTTCTTCTTACCCTGACGCGCCCATCGCTCTGGAACAGGGTAGATCTGGACCCTTCAGACCACATGACCTTCTTCCATTGAGCCAGACGATGGTTCCCCACTTTCCTTCCAGCTTTTTGCAATGAACAGGCTAAAATTTTCATCATTTTTCCAATCTCCTTAGATATCTTCTCTGCTTGATGAAGGCCACGGATTTAAACCCTTTCCCATAAATACAGGATGTGTCTTTCGACATGGTTGTTTCAGAAACAAGAAGCTACTTATTGCATCACTTGGGGTTGAATAACATGTTGCCAGCTGACAGATAATCGCCCATGCAGTAATCGTCCAACAGGAGGCTCCTGTACCTGTTTGCTACGTTAAATCCAGGTGGAGGTTTTTGGGGGCCAGGCAGTGTAAAAAACCAAATAAAATCACTGCTATTGTTTTTCCTTGACATTGTGTTCAACACGCAAAGGTCTACATTATTATTCACGTTTAATTAGTGGGACTTGGCTGATGCTTCCTTGTTCTCTTTGGCAGCTAAAACACTGTCAGGGCAAAGCATTTTTTCCCTGCACCTTTAGGCAACATATAGGATATTAACATGCATCATTAAAGGGTTATGAATCTTCTTACTCTGCTGTAAATATGGCTTGTAGGGCTGCTGCTGCTTTACAGATTAGCAAATTAAATCATCAGGTTTCAAAGGACAAAAAGTAGTCACCAAAGCCGGGTCAATAAATACTGTTGGGGAGGGGGAAGCAAATATTTATTTAAATATGTGCATCAAATAATAGGTATTTATACTTTTGCTTGTCATTCTTTCAGCTGACTGTCCTCTGGGCCCGTAGAGAGGTCTCTGAATCCAGCCGAATGTAAGTCTCCTCTGAATCAACACATTTTTGTTTGTTTCTAATAGACATGTTTTCTCGTTATTCGTATATTTGACCAGGTATTTGTTGCTAACTGGTATTTCATTTTATGTAATCAGGAATTATTAACTTCCTCTTACGCTTTCTCTTACACGAAAGTGAGGTACACCATGGTTTTAGAGAAATACAGATGTGAAACCACAAAAACCTTCTTAACTTTTATTAAGATAATGCTCTGACCCCTATCTGGTCAGCTGCAGGCTGGCTGCCTATGCAAATACTTTAAGACCATAAAAAACATTGCTATTTTTATTCATGGTTTACTGTGAGAACATTATGGTGGCCCCGGTCTACTACAAAACCAGTGTTTCATGTATTTAAATTATAGGCCTGTCACCCAAACTCATTGTGCTGGACGATAAATTCACCTAGACGTTATTTTGACAAATGGTAATATTGTTGTTTTTCAGAGCATTTTCAAGAAATATGACGGTTATGGCATAATAAAGCAACAACACACTCTCAAATTAAACTTTAAATTCTCTCAAATTAAACATTTAACATTGGAAATGGAAGACATTTTAAATATCCATAATAAATAAACAAAACAACAGAAGCGGCAAATAAAAATGTATTATGAAGTCTCTGTAAACAAAATTGTCCAAAACACCAGACGGAAGACGTTTGTCATCCAGTTTTTGGTTGAAAGAGAGAAAACAGAAAAACGATAAATCATGCAAATGGAAATGATTGAGCTCATTTGAGATGTGTGTTGAAAAGTACACTGACCGTTTCCACTTTTTCTCCCAGACCACCACAAAGTAGTGCATAATTGTAAAGTGGAAGGAAAATGATGCATTTGAGCTCAGCGTTTGTATTCAGGTCCCCAAAATAAAATCTAGCCAGACCTACAGTAGAAGAGTTTACTACTTGTCAAAATAGCCTAGTCAAAGTCCAGACCTAATTCAGTTGAAAGTTGTGGTAGAACTTAACTGATGGCCTCCGTTCAGTCTTACATAGTTTGAGCTATTTTGCAAAGAAGAATTGGTAAAAATTTCAGACTGAATGCAAATGCAAGTATTTTTTAGGTCATCTTTAAAAACAAATAAAAACAAACAAAATGTCTTATTTTTCTTCATCTCCACGGTCACTACATGGTGTTCTGTTACATACAACTCAAATGAAACACACTGATGTTGTCAAAATGTAGCATATTCAAGGAGGATGATCATGTTTGAAACGCGTACATTGCTTATATTGTAAATAGTTATTCCTTGTTTATTTGTTTCTCACAGGAACAGAGCAACTGCAAAGCGGTTAATTGAACGCTACTTTCGACAGTTGACTGAGGGCTGTGGAAATAGCAGCTGCACCAATGAGTTTTGTGCCTCTTGTTCTACTTGTCAACCTCTGGGCAACAACGCGGCTGCTGCTAAAGCACTGGAACTGTTCAAGGTTAACGCCAAACTCTGTGACTATTACCCCTCTGTCGAGTCCAGGTCTGGCGAAAACTCTCTGCTGGGGCGTGAGATGAGCACCGAGGAATTCTCAGGTACTTTCAAAACGGACTATGGATTGTCGCAGATGTGAGGTTTAACGGTTTGGTTTCCGATTGCAGATGTTCACTACCTCACAGAGCACACCGTGTGTAGGATACTGAGTGTCTGCGAGGAAGAAAGGAACTACTCTGCTCTCGTCCGCGTCATTGGCAGGATATTCTCCAACGCGGACGCTCTCATGAAGAGTTTCCGGAAGGAAGAACCAAGTGCCGCCGCCAAAACCCTCAATTCTCTTAAATCGAAAGACAAAGAGAAACAGAGTGACCAGTCGTCAGAGAAGAAGCCCTCCTCCTCTGCTTCCTCGCCCGATGAAACTCCAAACGGAATCCCCAACTGCTTTGAGCCTTCGGTAGACATCGACGCGGTTCGAAGGGTCTACGACAAACTCCTGTCCGTTGACCAGGTGGAGTCTGCCCTGGTCAACGCCCTCATTTACCTCACTCCAAACGTGGAACTTGACCTGGAATATCTTGATGTATACGAAGCAAACCCAGATTATCTGAATATTTTCATCATAGTGATGGAGAACAGCAACCTTCACAGCCCAGAGTACCTTGAGGTGGCGTTACCTCTGTTCTGCAAGGCGATGAGCAAGCTGCCGCTCACCGCCCTCGCTCGCCTGTCCAAGCTGTGGTCGACGTTTGGCCTTCCGCACGTCCGCCGTATGATGGAGACCTTCCAGCAGCTCATCACCTTCACAGTCGTTAGTAATGAATATGGCGCGGAAAACCTGATAAACGATGACGAGACGGTGGTGGCTGCCACCAAGTGCTTAAGGGTTGTCTTCTATGCAAGCATCCTCGGCGGGGAGGTGGATGTCGAGCACAACGAGGAGGACGACGAAGATGCCGAGTCGGACGAACTGACGCTGCACGAGCTGCTTGGCGAAGAACGGCTCTACAAGAAGGGCCCGCGGGTCGACCCTCTGGAGAAGGAGCTGAGCGTCCGTCCCGTGGACAGCGTCAAACCCCTCATCCCGTTTGAGGATTTTGTCAATGAATCGGTGAACGAAGTGATTGAAATGGACAAAGATTTTACCTTCTTCAAAGTCAACGCAGAAACCAAGTTTTCCTTCCAGAGCTGCCCCTTCATCCTCAGCGTCATCACCAAGAGCCAGGGGCTGTATTACGACAACAGGATCCGGATGTACAGTGAGAGGCGCCTCACCGCCCTCTACAGCATGGTGCAAGGCCAGCAGCCAAACCCCTATCTGAAGCTCAAAGTACGCCGAGACCACATCATCGACGACGCCCTCGTCAGAGTGAGTCTTGGGGCGTTGGTTGTAGCGGTCCCAGTGAGTGAATACATGGTAACTGTATTTCTTGCAGCTGGAAATGATCTCCATGGAGAACCCATCAGACCTGAAGAAGCAGCTGTATGTTGAGTTCGAGGGCGAACAAGGCGTAGACGAAGGAGGAGTGTCGAAAGAGTTCTTCCAGTTGGTATTGGAGGAAATCTTCAATCTGGACATAGGTTAGACTTGAAACAATGTTTTGTATTAAAAGCTTAATGCATGCGTTTTGCAACCGTTGAGTCTTGTTCACGTTGTGGAAATCATCAAATACTTACATTCATTTCTTGTAAATGACTTTCTTAACAGGGATGTTCACCTACGACAACGACACCAAGCTTTTCTGGTTTAACTCATCCTCATTGGAGAACGAAGCGCAGTACACACTTATTGGGATCGTTCTGGGGCTCGCCATTTACAACAACTGCATCCTGGACGTTCATTTCCCTATGGTCATCTACAGGAAGCTGATGGGCAAGAAAGGGACCTTCCTGGATCTGTCGGACTCACATCCAGTACACTAACTTTTTCTATATGATTCTACATGTTCATGTGGATGTGTTTGCATTTTACCCGTCGGGTTCCTGTACAGTCTGGAAGTTTCCCTTTCTTCCAATATTTATCCTTACTTTATGTTGTGTCCTTCCGTTCTTACTGTCTTTCCTTTTCTTTGTTTCCTACGGCTATTCTTTCCTTATCCTTTCCTTCTTTGTTACTTTCTTCTATTTATCTCCTTCTTAACTACTTTCTTTTTTTGCTATTTTCTTTTTCACCCGTCTTCTTTCCTTCATTCTATCCTTGTGTCCTTCCTTTCTCCCTCCTCTTCCTTCCTTCCTTTCTCTTCTTCTCTTTCCTTCTTTCTGTTCTACCTCTATTCACTCCTTGTGTCATTTCTTCCTCCCTACCTTTTCTTCGTCCTTTTATCCTACTTCTAGTTTTTCCTTTCGTCCACCTTTCCTTCTTTCCTTGCTTCCTTACTTCCTTCATTGTTTCCATCCTTCCTTCCTTTCTGTTTTCTCAGGTTCAATATTTAAAGCCTCATTATTTATGTAAGAATATCAGGGAAAGCTAATGTAAAAGTCATGGAAGTCTGGAATTTGAGTCTGAAAATTTCCGATTAAAAAATGTGAATTACCCCTGTAAAGAGAAAATGCAGTTCTTTTCTAGTTTCAGATCTGCTGTAGCCCTTCAGGTCTCATGTTTCTGCTGTGGCAGGTTCTCTACCAAAGTCTGAAGGAAGTGCTGGAGTACAGCGGCAGCCTGGAGGAGGACATGATGCTCACCTACCAAATATCGCACACGGATCTTTTCGGAAACCCCGTGCTACATGACCTGAAGGAAAAGGGGGACCAGATCCCCGTTACCAAGGAGAACAGACAGGTGAGCTGTTTTCCAACTTCACTGTGATTGTGGCCAACACTTCTTTTACATTTTATATATAAGGTTGTAAGCCTCAGTTTAGGAGACCACATGATGTAAATTCCCAATTTTATGCAGGTTGTATTCATTATTTTCAACTGGGGCATCATTTCCATAGAGTCTGAAAAGATTTCTGTGTGACTTCCACTTAGATTTACCAGACTTTAAAGAAATAAATCCAACAGATTCAGTTTTGTTGTAACATTATTCCCTTTGGAAGAAGTCTTTGGAATGAAGTATCTTCTATTCCAAAGACACTGGTTTTACCTCTCGCTACAGAGATGTAGAACATGCTGGTTAAGTGTGTTTCACAATTACAAAAACAGGAATAAGAACTAAATGAAATGACACACAAGCTCTGCGTGAACATCCTGGACAGTATCCAGGACAACAACCCCACGCCGACTTGTCATTTCAAGAAAGGAAACAACAAAACTACAATGAAATGTTTGAACTTTTTAAAAATGTTGTTCTTTCTGTGTGTGTGTGTGTGTGTGTGTGTGTGTGTGTGCGTGTGCGTGTGTGTAATACACAGGAATTTGTTCATCTGTATGCAGACTACATCCTGAACAAAAGTGTGGAGAGCCAATTCAAAGCCTTTAAGAAAGGTTTCCTGATGGTCACAAACGAGTCGCCGCTCAAATACTTGTTTAGACCGGAGGAAGTCGAGCTTCTGATCTGTGGGAGCAGGGTGAGGAAAAAAAAATCAGCAAGCGCCATTTTTAATTTTGCAATGAATTGAACCTAAATAGAAAACGAAATAACTCATTTTGTGACTAGTTTTATGCAATTTAGAAAATCTAATGCCTAGATTTTAAATAAAAACTTTTTTTTTCATAAAATTAAGTTTGGAAGCAAATCTTAAATGCTTTTAATTTGACATCACCAGGCAAAAGTATTCACACTTCCTTCTACACATTTCGACTCATTAGCAGTTTTTCAAGGAACAATTGCATTAAATTTCCACAAAATAATGACACTGAAAGTACCAGAAGTACTTTTAGATCATTTTTCTTGGTCATTAGGTTGGAAACTAGCTTCTTTTTAGAAGAAGAAAAGGTACCCATGCTCTCTTTTGCAAAAGTTTTTCTTTCTTTACTTTGCACCCGGAAAATTGAAATAAAATAGCGTTTCTATAAAAATAACAAATATTTATCCAAAATGATAATAATAAATGATCTGTTTTCAAAATGTCGTGTTACATTTGTGGCTATAAAAGCCTTTTATGTAGCTGGACTGAGAGCCAAAATGGCTACGTGGATTGTGGATCTGGTAGGTTTTCAGGTGACAAATGTTTGTGGTTACATTACAACAAAACATGGAAAATGGATGTGAACGTTTGTAAGTCACTGTAAAAATTACCAGCGTGGTTTTACCCTCAGCTCCTGCTCCTAGGAAGGTCATAGACTGTATTATGGAAGAGTAAAGTTATTGATTAACTTTCCAAACAAGTCTTTATATTCCAAGTATTTAGCAATAACGGACAGACATTCCTCTTACAAAACTGCATCCTTTAATCTCCTAGTTTAAGAAAAGATTAAAACGTATTAAGAACTGATAAAAGTAAGTTCTCTCTTTTTTCGTTAGAAACTTGACTTTGAAGCACTTGAAAAGACAACAGAATATGACGGAGGTTACACTAAGGACAGTCAAATTATCAAGTAAGTCCATTCACTGTCTTTAACTTTGATCTCAGCTGTAAATGTTCTAATGTGGTTTTATTGGAGACACAGAAAAAACAAGGAATTATGAAAACTTGATTTTTTTTAAATCATTTTGTACTAATGGGAGCTTGTGAGGACGAATATGACAATGTTTTCTGATAACATTCAGATATTGTTTCGTGAACTGATGGTCTGACGGTCCTCCGTCCGACCGCCATTTGCCGTTGTCCTCCTGAGCGTTACACTAAGATGATGCAAGGGCTCATTTTCTCAACAGAACAAGATTGTTCTAATTTTGGGGGGAGAAACCACATAAAGATATTCCTAGTGTGAACAACTTTTTTTTTCCTTTTTTTTTTATAAGGGTGC
>CAEGAE010096085.1:0-49540 GCA_903067095.1 Girardinus metallicus
TAGACAGAAAAAAGTGTTTCAATGTATATCGCCTTTTCATTCAACGAGGAGATGTTTCCAAATACATGAGGGAATGGGACGGGTAAAGACTGTCATTTTTTAAAACTCCCACCATACAGGGAGGGGCTGATATGAATGTTTTTAAAACTTTAATAAAGTACGTTGTCTAAAAATCATTATATAAACTCTTACTGAGTCTGGCCAGGGTGTTTTAACCATCTTCAGATGTATTGTAGCCTGTTGGCCAAGAAGTAATGATAAATATTAGACAGATCCAGTTCAGCCTTTTTGCTAAGACTCTATCTATGTGCCTCAAAGTTTTTACAAGCAATTAACCTTGGGTGCACAATGAAAAAAATGGAAGAAAATGTGATAATTTATCTGTTTTTCACAATGCATCTAATTTACATATAAGTAACAACACAACACTTAGATTTGATGTTCTCAGTTTAATGAAATGGAGATTAGATATGCACAAGCATAATTATTTGAATTAAACTATTTGCTCATCATGTATCACTACTTTCTTTACTTTTTATCCACTAATTGACATATTTTTGTCTTATGTTTAATGTATTGCTCTGAAATTCTTACTTCAATGTGGTCATCTTTGGAAAATTGCTACTGGAAAGCTGCAAGGTTCAGCATGTAACAACTACTGTAAGCAACACCCAGGTGACTCTTTTATGCCCACTGGTTGCTAAATTTCCAAGCCAGCTAATTAGATACACCATGTAATGTAACATTAATTAAGGCAATTTGGGATTCCAGTTCTGGGAAAGAAATTTCTTTTCCTCTGCTAGAAACAGTCTGACTCACATCAAATCCAGTCCTCTGTGGCAATTAAGTATAATATAAGGAAGTGTGCTAGGAAAGCATTTGCTCAATATATAAAGTTTGAAAAGATGGACATTGATGAGAGGATGACATTCATTGCTGCTCTGAAATTGCAAACAGTGTTTTCTCAAATGAAGTGTTCACCTTCCATATCTTGTGTTTTTATGCAGATTTTTTTTAAAGTTTGCTCACTTCTAATACATTAACTGTCTTTATTTTTGCAAAGTTTGTACTGAAGAGATTAGAGGAAAAATTAGGGAAAGATTAAACAAATCTGAAAACACTTTGCTTAAAAATTAAGAATTGGGTTATTTAATTTATCTTGGTTGTCCAAAAAAATAAAAAATAAAAAACAGTCAAATTCCTTTCAAACAAGTCGAAATTCTCATTCCACAAGCCTTTATATAAAGAACATCTTTCCCTCTGTCTTCCAACCATTACACCACCATGGACAAGATCAAAAAGCTGCCAAGTGATATCAGGGACAGGATCATAGATTTGCACAAGGCTAGAATGAACTAGAAACTTTTAGCAAGAATATTTGTGATAAGGTGTTAACTGTTTGTGCGATTATTGCAAAATGGAAGAAATACATATTAACCAGCCGATTGTTGTTGTTTTGCAGCCATTGGGATCTAAATCTTGAGGAATATTGCAACATCAATTCATAAGCAGGAATTAAAGATCCATATATGGATCTTTAATCCATACATGGCAAAGGCATTCTTTGCAATTTTTTAAATCAGAAACAGTGCAAACATAGAGTGTATGAATGCATAAGTGTTGTCATAAAAAAAATAGCTTTATTTTGTTTCACATGTTACATTTACCTATTCTGTTGTAGCAGACTGAATTCTATTAAATTTCTACATTACCGCCTGTCATATTCTCACCGTTTAAATTTTTCCACGTCCAGAACGGCCGCATAAAGCAGACCCTAAGTGTGCAAGGCAGCGGACATTTGTTGGCTCTTCATCCATTCCAAGGCCTTCCATTATGTGCACAGATGACAGATGGAGATATGCTGGTGCTCTCCCTCTGGCTGTAAAGCATTGGGCCTAACCTTCCTTACAGCAGAAGTAATGGTCCACACCTTTAATTGTCGTGGGCTGTTCATCTTCACTAACAATAGCAGTAAGCTATGGGTCTTGGAAAGAAAGGCAGTCGGGTCTGACAAAGGAAGTGATTTAGTTCTGGAGGCAATTTGTAAGCGGTCGTTCAACGGGCAGCAGTAATGTGCTGGAGAGACAGACCATATAGGGGTAAGAGGAGCAAGAGATACAATAGTGGCATGCAAGAAAGGCTGGACTTCTTCTTTGGACATTATATGAATGTGTCTGAAAATGAAGCAGTTAAAATGTAGATAGTGAGTTTTTTCCCCCCACTGAGTCATTCTCTCTGAAGTGGACATAATTCTGTGAATTCGGGAATGCTGTGAAGACATAAAGTGAGTTGGATAGCTGTGTTGCATCTCTGTTTCAGGGTACAAAAAAGAGATCTTTCTTAAAGAATGAGCTGGTTGAATGCATGAGATTTATTGATGTATACTCATTATTCCAATTGATGTTGAAACATCACTTGAAGTTCAACTTTCGTTTGTTTCTTCCTTTGTCGAAGCCTCTTGAAGTGGCATGTTTGTGAAAAAAATATGCTTCTGATGGTCACCAATTTCCTGTCTGAATTAGATACATAAACAAGTGTAGATGCAAAATTTAAGCATGTCCTCCAGAAAGTTGTGGCCTATTAGAAGGATGGTTTGTAAGGTGTAAGGAAACTGAGGCTTTCTAACCTCAAAGCAGTTTAATTGCATCCATTCCTAAGAAAAGTCTGCAAATGTTGAATCTAGATTCTCTGGTGAATTAGCAGCAAGCTGCTCGACAGCAGATGACTAGCTTCAAACGAGGAGTGAGGGGGGTAGGGATGAGAAATCTTGACAAACAGTGTGAGCGGGCGTCCACATCATCTCTCGCCCCTGACAGGCTTCCCCATGCATGAATTCAAAGCTGGTAAAACCATGGCTGGATTCATTTTGATCTGACATCCATCATGTAGATCAGTGTTGTGGTTTCGCTGTAGTGTGTCCACAATAAGATGTTTTGGCAACCAGCCCATGACATCTGTTGGAACCAGTCGAGAGAATCTGGGACCAATTTGGCTTTTGTATCACAAGCTATTGCTGGCTTTTGGCATCGGGCTCCATACATTCATCACAGGATAGTTGGACAAGTACTTTCAAATTGAAGAGCCTATCTTGGTGGGTATTACACAATTATTTTTGTTTAAAATCTGTATGCAATTACATGTGTCTAACTTTTATGTATTTTTTTGTTGCAAACTTTAAGAAATGTTATTCTTTTTTTATTCCAGAGGATATTTTTTTGCTTGCTAAAAATGTAAGCAATAAACTACATTGTATATTTAGAGATTTTTTGAGATATCAACTGGTAACCATATTTGATTGAATCAGAATAAACCACTACTGGTTTATCCATGCTCTTGGATGGGGAACATGTTGGTTTGAGAAGAAGACAAAAGAAAATCAGGTAACACTTTATTTGACAGGTTGTGAATAAGATTGTTATGACACTGGTATCTGCCTGTTGAATTTTTATAAATACAGTAGATCAGAAATCAGCCACAAATCTCAAATTGGTGCATGTCCAGATAAGTTGTAATATTATTTCACTTTTCAACGAGTGACTTGAGTAATCAAGGGTTGTTTTATGGTTCCTTGCCAAACTTGAACTAATCCAATCAAAAGTAAGTCTGTGGTCTGCTCATTGTGGCAGAGATATTTAACCAAGCATTAATGTCGTTAACATCAGTGTCCAAACTCGGCTCGAATATTGGTTTCCTTGCTGCATTACAGAGCTACAGCTGAACAGTTCCAGCTTGTATGGCTGCAGTACAGCAGCATGTGTGTGGAGGGCGTTGGGCAGATGGGACGTGTCTGATATTTCTCACTCAACATAATGAGACGAGAATGCGCTTCACCAGTTTTTGGGCCCGACTGAGGGCAAGAGACACGGTGCCCACTCATACGGGAGGGATCTTTCCCCTCTTCAAAGATAATGAGATGACAATGTATTCAACTATGATTAGACAGAGAAGGATTTCAGAAGGAGGGATGGAGGGAGAAACGTTCTCCAGCACTTGTCTGCTGCCTTTGATCAAACAGGAAAAGCAACTGTCATTCTTTGTATCACTGCTGGACACATAAAAGCTCAGCTAAATACTTCATCGCTCTCAGTGTCACTGGAAGGCCAAAGTTTGTTCATGCAAACCTGCTTTCTAGTTCAGGTGACTTTTTTTTTCCACGCGGAACTCACCAGGGAAATGAGCTGAATAAAAGCTTGATATACTAAATATGTTGCTGAAGTCAACTGCTTGACGAAAATTGTAGCAGTAAAATCAATTTGCCATAACCAGGGAGAGACGACACGTCATTTTTGCCTGCCGTCGCTCCCCTTTCCAAAGCGTCAAACGTGCCATGTTAAAAGGCTTAGTTAAGCAGGCATGACAAGAGAATCTTACTCTCAGTTGACAGTTTGTTGTGACGCTTGTCTTTAGTTCCTGTGGTGAAAAGCTCTTGCATGCTTGTTTTGTATTTGAAACTCTCACGCTTTCTTAGAGTGTTCTGTTTTGACATATAAACCATACAAATCCTGCCAAAAACTTTTCAGGCATCTTAATTGAGCAGTGTGCTGGCTGCTCTGTTTTGAATTCTGAGGTTGTGTTTTGACAGCATAAAATAAAAAAAAAAACTAGAAACCAGAAAATAAAAATAACAAATGTAGCGTTTTCAGTTATTTGGTGCAATATCCAGATTATTTGCCTGAAATATGTTATTTTTTGACCTGCTGAGCATTATTACATTCTTATAGTAATGTTCATACAATAATGTTTTAGACTTCAAACATATATTTTGTCTTCAGAACCAATGTACCAATGTACAGTGAAATATTTACAACTCATGCTGTGTTGTTGTGTCTTCCTGCCATCACTTTCAATCTTTGTTCACTGTCACAAAAATGATAAAATACAAGGGAAACTTCTCCTCTAGTTGAAAAATAAATTCCCAAAGAGGCTAGCAGCAGAGCAAGAAAAAATATAACAATCTGTCAAGCTTTGTCATACAATAATGAGACATTGTTCAAATATTGTGATGCCAAAATCCCTTTAAAAACCTGACAAATCATCGCTCTGAGCAGAATCCATCTTGTTCAGGCTTCACGCTTCCCTTAAACTCAGCAACATGCTCATTTTGAAAGTAGCAGAATAGAATGCCTTAACGTCCAATTTCCCAACATTTCATCATCGTGTCTCGATAATTATGCAGGGTTATTAGCTCAAGTATTTGTCCTTGGCATTCTTAATGCTGTTTGACATTTTTTATGAGCAGTAATGGCATTGGAGATTTTGATCTGCCTTAGGCGAAGGTAAATGCTTCCTCTGCAGTGCAACAGCACCCTCTCTTGAAAAATTAGGATACGATTACATCATAATGCAGGACCCTGAAGTTTGTTTGCAGGATACAGTGTACCTTCAGACTAAAGCTATTAATATTATCAAGTTTTATTAAATTAACATTATTCTTTATTAAAATCAAAGTTTCTCCCTTCTTTAATGGGATTCCTTGTGTAAATAAAAAAATCTTGACTTTTGCAAGAATTTGCAAAACCATAATTTAATCTTTCTTTTGAAGTTGACCTTCTTTTTAAAATTGGGATTCTCTACTTTAATCCATTTTTTTTATCTGTGTTTTAGCTTTTTAATTAGATTAGTAAGAAACTGAATAATATCAGAATTTATTTAACAGTGAATGAGAAACTGAAAGGACAAAACAATGCCAAAAGAAAGACTAAGCTTTCTTCACTTAAGAATCTTTACCTTTTATGTTTGTCAGATTTTTATATCATAAAAAGTGTTACATCAATTATCTGTAACTGTGCTTGATGATTCTGAGAATATGAAATAAGATGTCTTCTTTGCTTTGTTTTTTTTTTTTTTTTTTTTTAGAAAAGCATGAGACACTAAATAACTAAGCAGATTTAATAAAAGACATTTACATTTTCAGTTGTTCTGCTTAATTTACAATAAAACAGCTAATAGTAGGGAGGCTGTTGAAGCATCTTAACTCTAAATAATTCCAAAATGATGCTAACCTAAAAAAAACAACAGATTTTAAATGCAACGTAGCCTACTACATTGCTTAGTGTTTGTTCCTTTTTCAATCTTTGATTCTTTATCAAAATAATTTATTGGATCCTCTGCTGTAGATTTTTTACACCAAAGCAAAATTTTAACTATGAATGTTTAGAAGGAATCTTTACCTTAACAAAACTGTACACTTTTTTTTATTCCCTTCTCATTATCTAAATATTAATATTATTATACACTTGTTTTCACAGAATAGGTAATACAGCATAGATACAAATATATATCTAAGTGGATGCAGATTTGTGTCCAAAACAGAGGGGAAATTGTTAAGAATCCAGAGCAGTGTATTTGGGGACTCAGACTTGGAATACTAATGCATTTTGGTTCAAGGTAATACTCCAAAGGTGCTCTGAATATTTTGAGGGATCATATGAAATGAGGATCTGTGACACTATTATCAATAACAGTTCCCTGACCAGTAGCTGACATTTGTCCGTTTATAGTAAGTTTGTAGAAAGCTGTAGAGTGGACAGCTTGTCGCAAGAGAAATGATTTTAGCAATTCAACACAACTATAACTGACAAGCTTTACATGCTCAATCTAGAATGCTAAATTTTGTTAATTTAATGTTTATGCTTTCTCAAGAAACAGTTGTCACTGTTTTCAGCTGAAATTAACAGAACAAGATGCTGTTTAACAGAGAAAACAGCAACAGATTTTACAACAGTTTTATGTGAAGGACTATATGTACAAATACATTATATCTCAGGGAAATAGGTATTTTAGTTAGGGTGGGTGTTGGGTGTTTTGCTAAAACTACTGGAAATGAGTTTGACTATCTGAGGATTTCACTTCTATTCAAACATTGAAATGAATATGTACAGTTAAGCCTGATTACTCTTTCCCCTGACAGATTTAGGTTTAAATTAATATTAGAATGTCACCATCATGCTGATTCTGACTGAAAGTAAGTTCAAAGTCCCAAGCTGAACCTAAAGGGACTTGGTGGAGGATAAAGATTGGCATGATGGCAAATAGACTTTTCAGTTTCAAAGAGTCAGATGAATTGTGAAAATACTGGTGAAAACATGCAAAAATCTGGTCAGCATTTATAAAAAGAGTCTGGCTGTAATGCTGAAAAAGAATTTTCCATTAATTGTATATAAATATTACATAATTTTGAACAGCTCTTTTTTAAATTAAATTGAAAATATAACACTTTCATAAATATTGTCTTTTTATTTCAAGCTTTTTACATGTTTTTCTTATCGTTTTTGAGTGTGGTGTCACATTCTTTCTTAATTGAAACTTGTTTCTGAATTTGAATAATTATGGACTTAAATGTAACTCAAAAATGCCAAAGTAGGAAATTGATTGGATCTTTCCATAATAGAAATCTGTACATAAACAGAATTAGAGGCATAAAAGGGAATATTCTTCTTTGAATCTGTGAAATGGTGGATGCAGAAGTGCTTTGGCTCCAACATGTGTCAAGTATTATGTGTTTCCGAGACACCAAGCAGATTTATGGCTAAAACCTTCATGTGTGCACAAATAATCCACTATTTTGTCAACAAAAGCAATCAAAATTTCACCAAACTAGCTGAGGGAAGTTGGAGAGGAATGGCTATTTAGAATGTAAACAGTAAAAAAAATAAAAGCCAAGGAGAAGCAGTTTTTTGCCAATGGACGAGTAAGACAGAGCAACATCTCTAAACATGCTTGTTTGATTTAAAAGACTGTATTGCAGCAAGAACAAAACTGAGATTAATGCAGATGTCAAAGTTGGAGTCAAAGTCTGTTTAGTTATGGGATCAGATTTTTTTATGAGGACCAGAACAAAGAAGTAAAAGGAAAATCTGCCTTTTATGAGGCCACACATTTAAATCATGCAAAGAAAACTGAAGTTAATTTATTGGCTTGCATGCTGTACAAACTTATACCAAAAACAAAGAATAGTATTTGCCCCCCTAAAGCCCATTATAATTATAGTTAGACTGTTTTTTTTTTTGTTTTTTTTTTTGTAGTGGTGAACACGCCAACAATGTACATTTTTACTAGCAAGACATCCAACTGCAAATGTTAAAAAAAAAATGTTCTGAAGGTGTTGTAGCTAAGCTAATTGAACAATCAAAGACAGTATTGGTTGGGGTATGATTCTACAAATACAAATGCAGCTTCAGAACATCAACAGAAATCTGTACAGAAACATGGAATATCAATATGATATATTTTCTTTGATTCACAGATTTGCAAACCTTTATTTAATGCACAAAAAGATATCTAAAAGCAGTGAATGACTTTGGTGTTCTGTTGCTACTGGTGCAAATAAGTGTGTTTCGTTCCTGTATCTGAAGCTCTTCACTTGCAGTTTTAATCACAGTGGTCTTCATTACCAAAGAGTGACAATCACTTCAGACCACCCTTGTTAAAAAAAAAACAAAAAAAACACTGGTTTATATTTACAAGAATAAAATTGTTGTTGTAGTATCTATAAAGGGACATATAAACCCAAAAAAATATACTGTCTGAGATGGCACTGATAGGAAATGTTTTTGTGTAATTGTAAACTAACAGAATTTATTTATTTAGAGTGTAAATGTTACATAAAATTCTGAGGACATTCAAGTTAGATTTTAGAACAAAGTACAGCAAATCCTTGGCGGTGATTCGCAATGTTTTTGGCCAAGTTCTTAATCGTTTGAGAATGTGGGGAATGTGCATTCCAGTCTTTCCAGTCCTACCCACTGGGCAGACAAATCAACTAATGACAGAAACAATGGTTTTTGGGCAAGGCTTTTCCTGCATTTCCCAATGAAAGATCTGGATGTCCAAGTTAAAGAAGAAAATGTGATAATTCATCCCTCAAAGGATGTGTCCTCAATCTGCTGCTTTGTTTGTCCACTCCACTTTGCCGCTCGTTCATTTGGGCCCTCTGTGTTGCTGTTGAGGCGAGATTCTCACGGCAGTTTCACCACCACCACGCAGGCGCCTGCCCTTCCAATGTTAAGAGGGACCTCCTACAAGGAGACAGAGAGGTTAACATGCAGCGTTTCATGAGCGGCTCTTTTCAAAAAATCCCACTTCATTTGATGCACAGATGAAGGCCTGGTTGACAAGACCGAAAGAAAACAGTGAAAAAAGAAAAAATCAGCAATAAAATATTCATGCGGCCCAGTACCTACATCAGATTTCTGTTGCTGAATGATTTTAACAAAAAGCCATAAGCTTGCATGATTCTTGCAGAACACAGTATTCCAGCTTAGTTATTTAAGTGTCTCAGTAGATGACATATAATCTTTGTGATGTTTTCTTTTAACGTTTTTTAAGATATGTATGAATCAGAGAATTTAATGCTTTAAAAATTTATTAAAACTGTTGAATGTTTTCACAAAAATATTTTTCAAAAATATCAATACTGATGCACTATGAAACTGATAAACTACATACTGACTAATCAAACTATGAAGAATATGTGTAGTATTTCTTTTTTCTATATTCACAATTAAATAAAGTAACCGTATATCAGTCTAGCTATTTAAAATAAAACAAATATTAAAAAAATACACCATAAAGGCTGTGGCATGCTACATGTAATCTAAATAATATGAGTAGTATTTCCTTTTTGTATATTCACGTTTAAATAAAGTAAATATATATACTTGTAGCTATTTAAAATAAAAAAATTTAAATAAAATACAAAAAAATCCACCATAAATGTCTCAAATATTTGTATACACAGTATCGCAATTGATACAAATTGTCACCAAATATTTTCTAGAAAGCATTTATTCACATTTTAACATTTACATCCTTTTGTTTGACATTTGGTTTTACACTGCCATGGCCAGTGTTAAAAGAATGTTTTTGTAATCCGGTGGTCTCAAACTCCAGTCCTCAAGAGCCGGATGCCTGCAACTTTTAGCTGTCGCTCCACTTGAGCAAACCTGGCTCTAATATTAGCTCATTAACAGAGCTCTGTAGCATTTGACTACATGCTAGTGAGGGAGTTTACCTATTGATTTCAAACGTGTAGGACAAGGGACACCTTTACAACTCTGCTGCAAAGAAGTTGTGTGTAGCCATCGTAATCCTCTACCGGGGGGGGCATATAATAAATACAGGATTTGATACAGCTGATTTTTAATGAAAAGAGCAACTTTATTAAAGCTACACACTCCCAGTTTAAAGTTTGAATCTTTTAACGGTCCCTCAGAACAACTTCAGAGTTTGAGGAGAAATGAAATAGGCTGACTTATGAAAATTTTATAAAATTCGCACTCAAAGTGCAATAAATATTGACATACAGAAACTTGAAATAACTATAAATAACTAATCATTTTGGAACAGATTAGGAGCAAATCAGCCTAATTAATAAAAATCATCAAAAATGTTAAACTAGAACCAATTTAAATGAAAAGATCTCAATTTAAAGTTTTCACATGCTATTTTATAAAATTATAATAAGAATGTCAAAATGTATAGCATTAACTGCAATAATATATGATGAAAACTTGTGATTACCTCAGTCCATTCATTGTTTTGTGCATCGTAGGACTCGACAGTTTTGAGATATGACTGGCCGTCATATCCACCAACTGCATAGAGCCTGTCGCCCAACAAGCAAACTCCCACTGCGTCCCGGGGAACGCTTAGAGAGGACACGGTGGTCCATGTGTCTGTCTTTGGATCATATCTGCAATTGGAAAACGTTGTTAAGCAACTGTGTGATCTGACTCATCTGCACTTAAATTTTGCACCTCCGGAAAACTTTTCTCCACATAAATGACAGCCAGATGCTTGAGGAGACTGTAAAATACTGTCAGTAAAGACAAAAAGAATGAAAAGGGTAGTAAAGCCTCATCACCACCAGAGGGTGCTAGACTCCATGAAATTCAACCTTATGTGCAACTTGATCTCCACATTGTTGAGTAACTCATTAAAGTACAACCATGTGTAAAAAAAAAAAAAAAAAAAAAAAATCAGGAATAGGGTGGGGGTCAGGAGCTGCTTTCCACTCTGTTGATGAGATAGGAATAGTGGTAAAACAACAGCATTGTGTTTGTGGAGCATTCACTGACCTCTCAACACAGTCAGAGAGTCTGGAACAGTGGTTGGAAGCGGGGGCATCGTGTCCACCCACAGCATACAGGAAGTTGTTGTACGTGGCTACGCCCACACCTCCTCTCCTCTTGGACATCGGTGCACACATGCTCCACTTGTTGGTGTGTGGATCGAAACATTCCATCGACCTCAAACACGAGCTGCCATCTCGCCCACCAACTGCAAACAGCCTGAGGAATAAAAAGGAAAAGATTGTAATGCTGACATATGGTTCTGCAAATTGCAATAAAATAAACTTGGATAAGTTAAAAACTCAAGAGAGATTGATAGAAATTCAGAAATACAGGATAGATTTTTTTTAGTGCAAGGCTGTTTCCTTGAGAATGTTCTTCCCTGGAAAGATTACATCATTACATTACATGCTTGTTATTCACAGGCCTATCAATAGATCATAGATGCTAGTGAAGCTGTTTTCTTGTCTATTTTTGACCTAACTGTTAAAAGAGCTTTGGCACTGAATCGTCAATGAAGCTAAGCCGAGCAGCAGCCTGGTTTCCTGTTTCTTTAGCAGATGTACACACTGGAACTGTGTTCAGAGCTGGTCTGTGAACACAGCACAGCACTTCATGTGAGCTGGTGGCATCTCACACTTAGACCAGAAACAAACTTAGCAAGTATATTGCTGTTAAAGTTATAGTGTCCATCTGTTTTTATTGGACTTATGCCAGCTTGACTCTTTAACCTTTTTGTAATGCATCCCATCATGCTTTGTTTATTCTTGAAACAAAGCATGATGGGATGTTTGGTTTTTAAGATTCAGTTTTATCTTATTTTTGTAGAGTTTGCACATAAACACATCAATACACATGGCAAGAGTAACAATGTAATCTAAGTGCATGTGAAAAGCGCACACAGGTTTTGAGAACATGATAAATTACTGAAAACTTTTGTCACCTTTAATGTGGTCTATGTTTTGCACAATGCAACTGAAAAGCATTGTTGCTCAAACAATGAAAAACCCATTAGTGAAAATAGGATTGTGGAACATACTTTCCATTGAGTGCTGTGACTCCCATGGTGCTTCGTGGAGTCGACATACTGGCCACATAGTTCCACTGTCTGGCCTGCGGATCCCAACGCTCGACTGTGTTGAGGTAGCTCCAGCCATCATGGCCTCCAACTGCATACATAGGACCCTCGAGTACCGCAATGCCTAATTGAAGCCAGAGAGATTCATGTTTTAGTGAAAAGTACAAGTAGCATGTGAATGAGGAGAATATATAAGTATACCACTGGAACCTTAGTTTGATGAACTTTATTTCTATATTTCAATATTGATTTGATCTAAAGTTGTTAATATCTTTTACACTAAAAAGCAACCAATACCTCTTTAATGTTGACATTTGCCATCCTGTCCACTTCAACTGGCCTTTCTGGATTTTGTGATTTTGCCAAATCACAAAATCCAGATTTCTGAAGAAAATCCAAGAATCACAAAATTGGATTTTGCGACGAAATTCTCACAAAATCCAGTTAAGACCAAAATTATTAATAGTCCCCATAAATTTATGTTCAAACTGTATGTAACATTTTTTTAACCAGTTATGTCTCAGTAAGATCAAAAATATCTTTTTCAAGAGAGAGCTGGCCAAGACTGGCAGCAACACACAAACAAAAAGTGTTGTGTGTTTTAATCATGTTTCTTCTGGCGGGAAATAATATTAATATTTTAGAGTGACCTAGCCATAGTAACTGTGGAAGAAGCTCAAGGTTATGTTGATGACTGGGAGGCTTTCCACGCTGTAACACATGAATCGCATTAGATGATAAATCCTAAAGACAGTCAGTAGTTCAAAGATGGGCTGAATTAGCGTAATGGTTAGAAAAAATATTTTCCCATTGATTAGTGAACATGGTAAAAATAATTTTAAACATGTACATCTTGTTTAATAAATGCAGGAAGAAACTTTTTTTTTTTTCTTTTTTTTTTACTTAACCTAAAATAATGTTTTAAAATTAGAAAGATACCTGTCTGATTTCATTTTAGAAATACATTTGGTTGAATGAAAATGATTTTAAATCTAAATCTGCCACAGGTTTAATTTTGGGTTTAACTATAATAAGTTGAATTTATTTTTATTAATGATGCTGTCCTGACCTTTCAAACTGTAATATTTTTTCCCTATCAACTTACTGTTGTAGTTTCACCAACATCTACTTCTGTTTTGCTAGGAAGGTTTTTCCAACCTTGTATGAATGAAGCTGATGCCCTTAGAAAATGGAAGGCCTGTTTTGAATAAAGAGCCTATTAGAACTTAATTGCTCCATAGAAGTCCTAATTTCTATAATACTGGACCTTGTTAGATTTTTACCAAAATAACCTTCAGTTAAGGTGTTAATCTTCCTTGTTTTTTTTTTTTTTAATTGAATAACAATTAACCCAGAGAAAACATAGAAATCTAATCCTCTTTTAATGGAGAGGTGAAGAATTTATCCTTGTGTGGGTATTTGGTAAATTATAACATAATTCATGTATGTACTTTAATATAGTTTAATGAACCTTACCCAATCCTGCAAATACATAGAAGCATTAGGTTAATTTATTTGACTTTTTGTGATTTTATGCTGCTGGCGATATAACAAAGAATGCTTCTGCTCAAACATATAATCAACCATTTGCCTTTCAAAAGTCAACAAACATTACAATAATAAAACACACATAAGCCAATACGTTTCCTAGAGTTACTGACTAGAACTCCACGGAGATATATTTCTCATGTTGAAGCAAGTTGAGACATATAGCAGATCAAATTTCTTAAAAACAGGAAAGACTATAAAACAGCATTGTTATTTCTCATTCCAGTCTAAGAGGAAAGTGGTTTCCACCAGCAACAATGTGGGGGTTTTTTGAACACAATAGATTTTTTTATTGTATAACCCTTATTTCCTTTGGTGAGAGTTCTTTATTTCCAGGGAACATTAGGCTCCAGACTCATTCAGAGAGACTCTGTGGCTTTTAATAAAGATCCTTTTTCTTAACAACTGGTAGCTTTCTAATGGAAAAAAACACCAACTCTTTCTTGTCTTCCCCTACAACGGGCACAGTGGGGAGCGGGCATGCAGGGGTGCTCACAGCCACCAAATTTAAATATATTCAAGCTGAAAATATGCACAAAATAAGCAAAAGCAGTGAGAAACATTTTGCTTCAGGAAAGATCAAAGACAGCGCTGGTAATCTGTACAGTGTGCTCTCCTGGGCTCGCTGATACCTCCTACCACACTGGGCGAGTGAGCTGAATGCTTTGACAAGATCTCCCTGTTCTGTGAGCAGGACCTGTTTCAACTGCAAATCAAAACGCTTCTGACATGAGATGTGTTGGGCAGGGAATGATAAGGCAGAGCAGGGTCAGTACAACTCTCTAAGCTTTGATAGGGGTACGGGAAAATATCAGAAGTCCAGGGGGAATAGTGAGATTTTTTTTTTCTACAGCATGCTATTTTTGACCCTTCTGAACTTCATCCAGCAGTTATTAATGATGCAAAACTTCAAATGAGATGCTAAAACCATAAACAGACTTAGATAAGCTGATATATGTAATTAGATAACTAACAATGATAAACCTGCCAAAAATAACATCTTTTCCACATGCAATTTCCTATTGTAATTGACCATATGGTCCTGTAAAAGATATTTTATCGAGACTTGTCTATACTGTTTCCTTTTAATTTAAACAAGCTCAAACCTTTCCACTGCCAACTCTTACCAAGCCCATGACGGTGGGTGGACATTGGAGGCATAGTTGACCAAACTTTACTGACAGGATTATAGCATTCCACCATGTTGGATGTCTTCAGCCCATCTCTCCCTCCGACTACGTAGAGCTTGTTGTCAATCACAGCCACACCAAACTGCAGCCGCCGTCCATTCATGACTCCAACCTGGACCCAAGTATTTGTTCGCAAGTCGTACTTCTCGATGGTGGTGGAGCCTAGAAAAGCACCAAATACAGTTTTAGTAATTGATCAGTCAGTCTGTACTGGCAAACAGTGTGTATGAATTGTTATAAACCTTTCGTAGCGTCCATTCCTCCCACAGCATAAAGTGCACCCACTGTTGACTTTCTAGGTTTTGTTCTTGGGCTCTGAAACATGGGCCGTCGTTCGGGCAGCAAATGGTATTTCATGGCCTCCATCAGAAGCTTTTGACATTCCAGATCATCAGAGAACATCTTATTGTTTTCTAGATCTGCAAGGAGCTGGATTGCATGGACAATATACAAAATGTCAGAATTTTATGAAGAACTCTATGCATAATAATTATCTCATTTTGTCAAAGTAAAATTAATTCATGAAGAATTTTTTTTTATTTGAAATTTACATACTTCTTTATAGTGTTTTAAGAAGGCAGGCAGATGTTCTGATTTTGTTGATGCTCTCTTGTAGATTTTTCTCTTTTAGTTCTGTGCTTAGGCTATAGCCAGCCTGTCTTCTTTCTAGACTAAGGTTAAACGTTCCTTTTCTAAAATATTTTTAGTTCAGACTACTTCTCATGCTTTGTCTCTGTTTGTAAAGTCTTAGAAATTTGGGGAATGTCTCATTATATTTTATCCCTATTCTGTTGAGCAGAACATGCCAAAAATGATAAAATAATAGTCAAAGAGCCACCTGCAGTGACTGTCACAACAGTGACAATTTTTGTTCTATTTCCAGCTTTATTTTTGCCTGTCATGCACATTTTTTATTTCTGTTTACTTTCAACTTGGACATTTGTATGAGATAACCAAGACATTTATCAAGCTACTTTAGGAGGACTGTCTTGCATCATATATTATTTTTTGTACTATTTGGAAAATTCTCACTCACACCAATCCATTTAACCCAGGAACTACAAGATGAAAAATGCTAAATGGGATACTAAAAAGTATTATTTCAATTAATTAAAATTGTGTACTTATACTGACATGTTCCCATGCCAGCAAGTACTTTTAAAAACCCTCCATTATTCATTCAAAGCAACACTTCCAGCTCTGACAATAACAGTTATTTATTTTCTGTTTACTTGCCTCACAGAAAACAACCTCTCCTAAAGAAGTGGATGAAATATCTGGTGTATTAGATCATATTTTCAGCATTTTGTCTTATTTATTAAACCATCTGCTGCAGTGTTTTTTGGAGTGGGGGCGTTTCTCAAACACTAGTGCTCTGGGTGTTTTTTTTTTGTTTGTTTTTTTTACCTCTCTCCATTTTTCTGTAATAAAATAGTGAAAATTACATGCATAATAGGTTGTAGAAAGCTATAAATTATTCAAAGAGAAGGATATTTTTACATTTCTTGCCATAAGGACAAAAGAGGGAAGAAGTTTGAAGCTATGTGTATTAAAACACTTCTTTAAAACAGATTTATGCCTCATTGTCACAAAGTGGCATGGCATGGATCGGTACACTGTTTCATGGTTTGGTTTATTCAGGACAGTGTTTCTAGAAAATATGTAACATGTTTTAAATTAAA
This sequence comes from Girardinus metallicus, assembly GCA_903067095.1. Classification (NCBI taxonomy): domain Eukaryota; kingdom Metazoa; phylum Chordata; class Actinopteri; order Cyprinodontiformes; family Poeciliidae; genus Girardinus; species Girardinus metallicus. The sequence continues at coordinate 16,571 of CAEGAE010096085.1, forward strand.
TTAAAATGACCACATCTCTAACAAAAGTTTTACAATTGTAATAAAAAAAATTGTATGTAGAGAATCATACACACAATACATTTGTGCCACAATAGTAGATGGACTTATTTCACATTAAAATTTTACCATAAGATAACGTTAAGAGAGTGCTATAGCTGAATTAAAAATGTGAGTATAAGCAGTGGCCAGTTATAGGCATAAAGATGAAACTGCAAAAAAAAAAAAAAATAAATCTTGCAGTGGATTAAATACATCAAAGGCGAGAAACAAAGTAACACATTTTCTTATTTTGCAATATGCTCTCTAAACAAAACAACAGAAGAGAAAAAATATTCTGCAAAATAATCACTTTAGACAACAAAATTAATAAATAAAATTGTATCAAAATTGTAATCCAAATCAATGTTCTACAAAGATCTATATGCACTGGGCTACATGAAAAAACACACTTTCGGTTCTAACTTTCAAAGTCAACTGGTGGAACATAAAAACTTACTGTCCCCTAATAATGGGCTTTCTCAGTTCACTCACCTGTGGAGGAAGAAGAGGAAGGCGGATGTAAGCGAGCAGCACCCCGAGGTCCTGCTGTCGATGCTGGACATCAAATCTCACCCACATCATCAAAGCCTGAAAAATTGTTTCTTCATCTGGAACGTTGATGTCATCGCTGGAGAGCAGTTTAACAATCTCAGCCGTGGGAAGCAGCAGGAACTCCTGGTTCTGAATGACCTCTAAGAAGTGCTCCTGGAAGAGAGAGGAGACACAGAGGAGACAGATAATCATCAGTTATTAGCCGAAGAGTACGCTCGCTGCAGAGAGTGTGTGTCTGTGTGAGTGTGTGTCAGAGTGGCATTTTAAAGGCTATGACGATCAAATATAACAAGGACAGAGAGGTGAAGAAAATTTAACAAAGGTAGATAGTAATATTTGTACTCAAGTTTTTAAGTGGTACAACTAAAACTATAATCATACATTTACTGAATGTAATTTCATATTTTTTTGATTTAAATAACAGGTTACAAATCACACTAATAACTAAAAGCCTCTAAAAAGCCTTTTATGAGAAACATACAAACGACTGCCATTCCCCAACTAGCATATTAAGTTCCAAGCATTCCAGGGTTTGTCTTCTACTTTCCTTTCTTGAGATTAATCTTCCATCTATTGGCCAGAGGCCCAACCAAAATGACAGCACTGCATGGCTACATCTTCAAGGTCTTTGTCTGTGGGCATTTCCATTAGAGACAATATACTGTAGAAAAGGCTTTCCTGTCTCTGTGGATCCATACCACATCCAAGATTCAAGCACTTGAAAGACATACTGAACAGTGTTTGGCAGCAAGCATGCCTTGTTTATTCTTCAAACAAACCAGCTGAACATTAATTACCAAGTTGCTGCAGCAACTTCGTGCTCACTTTAGAGTGAATGCCCTTAAATTAAAAAGAACAACCAAGCTATTGATCGTCAACTTGCAACAAATTACAGTTACTTGATCCAATCATTATGAGAGCAGGTTTTAGAGGCTTTGCACAGAGAGGCTTAATGAAATGAGGAGCATGTATTGATCTGTGGTGGTAAAGCTGAGGAAGAAAGTTCAACCAAGCCTTTGATGCCACTTTATATCGGTTATTCCTGCTTGCGTGTTTAACACAGGTGAATATAAAACTGGAAGCTAAATCAAGTTTGCTGTTCGGTCATTTAAACTGCTGTGTCCTTAATTGCTCCTCTTGTTATCTTCCTGGGAAACAAGATCAGCAGGAAGAAAGGGTTTATGTTTCACCTCGTACTACCAAACAGTAATAGTGTAATGGGAGTGATTTTCACAAAGGAGTTCCTTTAATTATTTAGGGAGAACATTCGGACTACAGAACCTTGTAAAAATAATAGGATCTTGATTTTTTTTTTTTTTTTTTTACATTTTGTCATATTACAACTACAAATATCAATATATTCTATTAAGATGATTTTGTTATAGAGCAAATGAAAGCGGTGATTAAAAGGATAAATGATGCAAAATGTTAAACATATTTATAGAAGTATTTAATAAATAGAGGTTGGGTGTGTTTCCAAAGGAACATTAACTACACACACTGAGTTGTAGCAACAACAACACATGGTTTCTTAAAAATCTGTAAATGATCCACAGGGGTGCGGTTGTTTTTATGTATGCCTTTGTCTCTAAATGGTCTTAAGTACCAAAATTTTACTCTGAAAAAGAAATTTATTCCTTCTTTTTGGCATAAATAGCTAACAGATGTTTATAAAGTTAAAGTGAAGACAGCATAAACGAAGTATGAGCTTCAGACTATTTTAAAAAGATATGAAAAAATACCATTTTGAAAGTCTTAGCTATCTTCTCAACAACAATCATTATGTGGAAAAATACTAACCCTACCAGGGACATTTTTAGATACTAACCCTACCATGGAAATTTTTAGAAAAAAAATGTCTAACTTGGTCATTAATTTTAACACTGGCAAATGCAGTTAAAATGCAACAGGGTAATAATAGCTCCAGAAAGCCATGTCTCCTGGAAAAAGTTTCTTTAGTGACAACCTGCCTTAAGACTCTTGTTGCCTGGCCTTTCAGTTTAGGTGGGAAAGCATGTCTTTGCAGTACTTTCTGTCTGGGATATTGTTTTATAACATAATAAACCTCTCTCCAGTGTTTCACCAGACCTGTTTGCTGTATTCTTTGGTCCTCATTATGTGTTTGTTCACTAATTTTCTCTAAAAAAAACATCTGAGTCCTACATAGATCAGCTGTATTTATATTGGTAATAAAACACAAACAAATGTGCTCTGCTTAGGTTACTTTTCAAGTCAATTGTTTGCATTTTATTAAAGGGGACTGAATATTCATGTTACATACCAAAACGTGTTGGGCTTTCTCTCACTTCAGATCTATACTTTCTGTTGGTCAATCACAAAGTTTCAATTAAAGAAAACTAAAGTTTGGGGTTTGAACATGACAGAATGTGATAGGAGGTATTAATACTTTAGTAAGGCCTTAAAAATCTGATTTTAATCTGAAGCGATAAGCAAAAGTGATAAGTGTTAAGATTGACTAATGATTAAAAATGTCTAACACTATATCTACAAACCGTAAAACATAAAACAGTTTCATAAAGGAAGGATGTTAGAGGCTTGGCTGTTTTTGCTCAAACAGGGAAACCGAGCTTATCAAAACACAACTCAGTCCACTCAGAATGCAGCGGATGGTGTAACCAGGAAGTCCACAGCTCTCCCTTCTCATTACAGAAGTCATTGAACAGGAAGCTGGACCTCTTGTGCAGTGTGATGATTAGATTAACCTCCTGGACTCAGATGGAGGCTATGTAAACCGAGCAAGCAGATGTCCTTTAGGAGATAACGCCTGCATCATTCTGTCATTTCTGCATGGCTGGAAAAAAACGGATATGCGGCTGAATCTTAATCCAGTCCAAATATTCCTTGCAGAAGTAGATGGAAATGGCTCACACGACGGTGCAGCTCTGACAGCATACAACTCAATTACATAAAGTTAAAGCGTGAAATTATTCCGTTTCTATTATATTCCCTCGTCCAAATACCAGCCGCTTAAATTATGAGATGTAAATAACCAAGGTACCAGTGCTTGATACTGTTACAGAAAATGACTGAATATTTAAATTAGCTCATCTATAAACAAATCAATTTGCATCATAAACTTTGTACACAGAATGGATTTTTATGTGAAAGAAAAAATAAGTAAGGACCACAAAATTCAGAAATGCTTTGAAAAATCACTTAGAGTATATTTTTTTATATAAAAAAGAAATTTCATTGGAGTGGAGTTAATGTTAGAAAAAAAATCGTGGTTTGGTTTATTTACCACATTAAACACCGGTGTATAGTTTTTATTTTTGTATCCGACCATATGCATTCCTGCAGTAAAGACCCTTATTGCAAAATGAATAATTTAGTTCACCACATAATTGTTATCTAGCTCTGTTTGCCACCCTACCATGGTGTAGTTATGAGCCACGTTCAGCAGGTCGACACAGCCTTGGGCGTCTGCAAAGGATCGTATCCCAAGGCAGTTGGACGGATGAAGCTGCTTCATGAGGAAACTGCAGCAGACCTGGATGACTTGTGAAAGCTGAAGGAGGCATGCTGCTGCCAATAAGCTTTCAATGGTCTCCTCTTTCAATTCAAGGACACCTGTAATGTCATGGCATAGAAATCAACATCATACTTCATGGCAGAATATTTCCATGATTAATAAAAATACTGGTGAAAGCAGTTTATACTGAAGGAATGGGTATGCAATCTTGCCACAGTAAATGTACAGCTGAAACAGATATTTGGACACAATATATGAAAAAGATACAATATTTTCTAAGATAAATTAAGGTTACCAAAATCATAGCTATAGTTGCCTAAAGGTCAGAATTGAAAGAAGGACTTAAATTATTATTATTATTATTATTTTAATTAAAGAGTTTGCATACACTCAGTCTGCAACAATTTAGACAATGATGCCATGCCTTTCTAAGTTTTCGCCCACACTTAATGTATATGGAGGCACATCTGTGTATTTAAAGGCAACACTTTAAATATGTTGCTTCTTTTGTGGAGTCATAGAAAAATCTAAAGGATTATAAATTTTTATGTGAATAAATGCTTCAAAGCAAAACACACCTGCTTCAGGTTGTGTAGACATTGTTTTGTAAGTGGAAGTGATATTAAGAAAGTTTATTTTTTGCACATTGCAGAAGATTTATTAGAGCCCATTTGTCTGTCAAAATAAAAAAAAGATTTTATGTTAAAGTTATTCTCACTTTGCAAGCCAATTGTTGAATTACCTTATTGATCCATTTTAATCATGCAGGATTACAGAGGTCTCATAACATCATACAAAAGCCAGTGAATTCCTTTATAGGCACTCACCAGTGTAGGCAAAATGTACCAGTGATCTGAGGGCCTCAGGATCTACTCCTTCCATCTTTATCTCCTCTTGCTTTGCCTCTCTCACATCGCTCGTAAACATAGCAGCAAAGTAGTCCGAAACTGCACTTAAGACGAGCCTGCCATGAGGGGGGAGAAAATGCATTTAACATGGTTTTCTTCATAGGTTTGCGTGTCTGCTTGGAGACGTGGATGGGGTAAAATGTAAAGATTGTGTTTCTTTAAGTATAGCTTTGCACTTTATATAAAAGCAAATCTTTAGAGTTTATTTGATCATGTTTTGTTAAAGTAATTACTGTATATCATGTAGCTACTGTCCGATGTTTCCTGCTGTGCTGATGCTGCTTGAGTGGTTTTATGCCTTTCAAGGTCACTAAGAAATTCCCTTCGACTATATAAGTCTACTTAGTCAGTGAATTATTACATTACACAATCCCAACAGCAATCCTTATTTCTGCAGGCAAATATAGTGCCTTTTACCCAACACCCTAAACTTCGTCTACTGAATTGGAATTTTATGTAAAGTATGAATATAAAAAAGAACATAATTGTGAAGTGTAAGTAAAATGATCCATCATCCATATTCTATACCTGCTCCTCCTGACAGGACTGCCAGTGTTTGTAGTTGCCTGTGAAAGGGGCACAGCAAACATGTGTACAAGTGCTCTGGTCAGGTGAGACCAAAGGTAGCACATATGGCTGCAGCATCACTCATTTCATCAGCCAGAGAAGGGTTGATGCTGAGAGTTGACGGTACTTTATTTATTGGACTAAATAAAGTACATTCCTGAAAGAAAACCTGCAAGACACTTGATACTGAGGTTTGGGGTTGCCGTCCAGTAGAAATAGAGAAAAAGTTGAATAGCTTAGATAAACATATGTTAGAAGAGACAAAAAGAAAGGAAGAAAGTCAAAGTTCAGACCTAAATCCAGAATCTGTGGTAAAACCTTGAAAAGTACTTTTCACAGATTCTCTTCATCACTGGATCTGAGGTGTTTTACTACCAAAGACATACCCCAAAAGACTTGCAGATATAATTGTAGTAAATGTGATTGTAAAAATGATTGACTTATGGATGCTCTGTGCAAATCAATGGCACATATTTTACAATATTGAACAACATGTATTCCTTTAATTCAATTGGAAAATTATGCACTATTTAACATTAATAACATTAGTATGTGGTTCTAAGGTAACAAAAAGCGAAAAAGCACTTGTGTGAAGTATTGTCCTCATTTCAATAGTTATACTTTCATGTCTACTTATTTCCACAATAGTAGGAAAGATCAGATGGCATTACAATACAACTATAACTTCTGGCAACAATGTTTCAATTCCTAAATCGTATCTTCGCATTAAACACAAATAAAGATGAGCAGGTACTGAAAACAGTTAGCATACGAGAATATCTTTTTCTGTTTGGATGAGGAAACAAAATACCAATTGGCATATAGACTAAGCTGATCAGAAAGAGCACTTTGTCATTCAGAGTACATCATGAGATCTGTTCACTTCAGTTACTACAATTGCTACCAGGTTATTAGGTCCCAGTGGACAAATATTGACACCTCTGTGCAGTGGAGCGCAGCTTTTCTTTGCATCAGCCATAATAAGAATTGGCAGAGGGTGTACTCAGATCACAGCAGCATAAATGTAGAAACAAGCCAGTAAGCAAGAATTTTTCATGTTTGTTATTCAAGGATGCATCAAGAAGACGGAGGGTGACAGGAATTGATTAATCGAGAGGTTGACCACTTACCCAAATTTCTGATATTTTTCCTTTCCTTAACATAACATTTCACGTTGTACTAATCAACATTTGTCAGTATCCCCACTGTTACTGAGGGAAGAACCTGTTTTTAGTGTCTGTCAATGGTTTAAAATAAAGTCAGAGGAAGCACAAATGCCGTTTGGCTGTTCATTCAGGCTACTCCATCAAAGAGCAAGACCTTTGTTATTTCACACCATCACCATTTCATTCTTTTGCAGTGTTGGTCACTGTGTCAAAAAAAAAAAAGATTTGGTACAAAACAACTTATGCTCTAAAAATACATAATCGTTTTTAGCAGCATTTCGTTTCTTAAGAGAAATTGGGATTGGAAAAAAATGGTATTGGTGAGAGCATTAAATCAGAAATAGGCCAAATCTTTTATCAGTGCAGTTATGTATGCATTACATTTCAAACATCATCCAATTACTCTTTGGAATTATCGAAGTGTGTTGCAAACTAAGACACAGGCCAAAGCTTTAACACATCCCTCACTAGTTTAATGAACCTCATAGAGAGTGGCAGCTTCTCCTCTAATCTATAGCAGATGCAGGACTAATTAATAAAATGAAAGCAGGCAGAAGCACAAACACCAACCTATGAGCCGGTATCTTGTGATCCCCTGCTATCAGCAGTACGTCACAGAGCTGCTTGTGCTGGAGGTAGGTCTCCATTTTACGGAACGTTTGCTCTGCATGATTTGTGGCCTGGAAAAATTCATCGGAGGAGTTGGTGTTCATTCTGGACAAATTGCTCAGAACCAACCTGTGGAAAACAAGATACAAAGAAGAAAAAGATTCATTACCCCCCAGATTTCCGGATTATGATCTGACATCACATGTCGTGAAAAACTAAAAAGATGACATTACGTCTTAAGAATTTAAAAGCACTATGTAAATGTAATAAAATATAATAGCAAACTATTATAATCAGTCTTGAGAGGCATGTGAGAATAAAGACAAAACAGTTTGGAAATTTTAATTCAGAGCAATTAATTAGATGAATTATTTATCCCGTCTGAGGATAAACAAGAAGCCAGTGGCTGTACACATAAAGATAAGCAAAAAAGAAGCTTAATTTGGCACATGACACCCCTGAATCCTTTTCCCTGCAGCACAAATCTATCTTCCGTGCTGTGCTAAGCTGAAACTAAAACTCTTATGTATAAACTCTGTACATGAGGAGATAGCTAAGTGCGTTGTCCAATGAGACAAGAAAGCTCCCCTATCTCTGCACCAGGATCCAGACAGAATGTAAACTCCTATTTGCTGTTCAAGTGTGTATCTGCAACATGTGTATGTGTGTCTTCCATAGAAAACAGAGACTTAACAAGCGAACCAGTCTGTCTCTTGCAACATTGTGGCGAGGCTGAGTGCCCCAGTCCCCACAGGCTGCTAGATTACACGCTGTTTTACAGGCATCCAAGTAATCCCTTGCACTCATGGAAAATAATGCATCCCCGTCACTCTGGTGTCCTTCACAGAGAAAGTGTGTTCATTGACATTTCAGGTTGTTTGCTAAGCTACATAAACAACCGAGCTGTCTCTCCAGAAGAAATTCCCATCAACTCATGGACTTTTTGCTGTGTGAAGACTGATAGTGCACAAGAAAATAGTACAGTTTTGCTGGTTGAAACTACACTTTGTGCCCATATTTATCACCTCTCATGCACTGATATGAAAGCTGCTTTAACTGGTTAAATTACAGATTTGTCAATAGAAGTAAACTGCAAATCCAAACTGTAATGCGTGGCAGTATAACGTATTGGCAGACATAGAGATTTATACTGCAGTAAAGATGGAGTGGGTTAGGGCTCCTATTGATGCCCCGTTTAACACGCTGTCTTAAAGTTTGGCTCCAAACATTCAGCATTTTTTTTTTTCTTTGTTTACCAAAAGCAATAATATGGTACCTCTGGGAATGGTTAATGTTGTTCTGCAGTCATTGCAGTATCCTATAGTCTAATCTTTATTGGGTGACTTTATGCTAAATCCAAAAGTAATTTATTGCCCTGTCTGTGTATTCCCCACTGACTCTAGAGTCTCGCAAAGGAACACCAAACAAGACTGAATAAGCAATTGGGCCATAAAACAGATCCATTGCTTTTCTATTGGCTCCGAGGCATGCTGTAAGGGCTTTTTCATGCCTACCAATCTCTCCGACACTAATTGCTTTGGTACCACGTTCAGGGGAGCCGTAAATTTGCGCCGAGGTGTATATTGTGCTCCTAGTAGTGGGCTGCTCATCAGAGGTATAGCCCAATTTTATTAAGGCACTAAAACTCCAAAACGCCTTGCAATAAAGTAACTGCTTTTGGGACAGTGCGGCTCAAGCACATGACCATATTACTCAGCAATTCCCCAAAAATGTGAGGGCCCATAAAAAAGTTAACTGGCTATGTATAAGTACAAAACAATAAATAAATTGATCTAAAAAACTAAATCAAAGTAGAAGACTTAGATTTTTTTTATTATTGCACATTATCTCTGAGCAGATTTTATGCAAACAGCATATGTCACCTGAAAAACCTGCCATTTGGTCTTCACACCTTTTAGGTTTCTCACCATAATGTTACTCACTGCAGCAGAGATGTTCAAATGATGCTGCTTATCTCAGGCTAAGCAAGTGAGGATGGTAATTTGCAGTATTTTACACTTTCTCAAGGTGAGAAACCTCTTTCAAGTCTGTTTTACAAAATCACCATGTGCTAATTCTACCACAAGATTCAAACAAATCCAAAGCTCAAGAATAATAACATATTGGTGGATTAAGCTTTTATATCTTTAAGGACATAATATGTCTATTTGCATTGCCAAGATTGCTGTAGCAGATTGCTGTTGCTGAAAATCTCAGTCTTTTTCCAAGCAGTATTAGTTCCATCTTTGTACAAGAGGGAGCATCTTGCCTGGCGGGCCCAAATGGGAAGTGTATCTTTCAAAATGGAATAAAACAGCCATTTTTCCCTGAAGCCCACTAAGCAGCTTCAGCTGGGTTCAGAATCCAAAAATTCCTCAAGAACTTCTTGCATCATGTGCCAAATCTGTGTTTTTCATGAAATCTTTCAGTCTCTTTTCTTTGACAATCACTCTTCTGCCATTGGGCTTTGAGTTGAGAGACAAACTCACTGACATTAGCAACTTGATCTGGGGAGTAGGTCAGACGAATGTTCATGATGTTTAAAATTTTCTCTCTGTATATTTTCATATACACCAAAAGACATCAACGTTTTTCTCAGTAAATATATTTCTAATTGACTTATTTACTTAAAGTTACACCAGAAGTCGATAAGTGCCCTAGATATCAAAATAAAAAATCCAAGCAATAAAGTCATGGGTAATTACTTAGTTTGGCACAGGGAATAAGTACTTAACATAAAATGTTGTTTTGGTAATAAAGTCCTCAAGACATGTCTTGTAAGAAGAAGCTAGTAACTTGCACTGCTTAGGTGTTATTTTGACCAAATCTTCCACAAAAAATGTCTTCAAACCTGGAAGGCTGTGGAGTCCTCCTGTCTCCCTTTTCTTAGATTTCAATGGAATTGAAGTGATTTTGGTTATTTGCATTTAGGATCACTGTCTTATCTTAAAATACCCTTCTGGTATCGCATGCATTTCTCAATCATCCTTCCATCAATCATGTTAAGGTCACCAGAGACATGAGCTGACTGACAGGCCACACCACGATGTTCCCATTTCCAAACTGCACTACTTGTTTGGTGATTTTGGGGTGATGTGCAATGCCATTATTCTTCTAAACATGGTGCATGCAATGATATCCAGAGAGTTAAACCTCAGCCTAGTCTGTCTATGTCCTTGTAGATCTTCAACAGTAACCCTGACCAAAACTGCAAACAGCAGCAACCAAATTCAGAGAAAGACTGCAATGTATTTTACACAAGGGGCCTGCAACTAGAGGATGCATTATGTCAATGAGGGTCTTCACAAAGACAGAAACACTCATGAATGTGTGTGCTGGGTGTTTGGAGGCGTTCTGTAAAGAAAAAATGTGCAGATCTTAGCAGAAAGCTCTTTGCTGCTGGCAGGTTAACTTGCATAGAAAATGAGTCTGTCATCACCATTAGACCGTCAAAGATAAACATATTAACATGCAGTGTTATAGCTCAAGTTCTACATACAGATTATACCAAACATGAAATTATAGGAAGCTTTTTTTATTATTTGAATGCTAATATTAAGACTAAATTAATCAATATTTTGATCAATGTAAAATATCATCATTAATGAGGAGGAACAAAATAAAACAAGACAAATACATTTGAATAAGAGGAGTACTGGAAGGATGACATTTTTCTCTGTCAAAGAAATTTAGCAAGGGCCACTATTGTGCAGAGTTACATCAGTCTCCTCAAAAATTTAAAAAGCAAGCTTTTGGAGTTCAAAGGAAAATGTTGATGTCATGATTTGGTTTGATTATGTATTAATAATCAAAATGAGATCAAATGACTATCATTTATTAGATTTTTGTAAGTTCTAATTTTACGGGCATTTATTAGATCAACCTGACACAAAAAATTACAAAAGAATTAGTATGTTTGTTAAGTTATTATATTTAACATTTTCATTTTCATGGTTTGGGGCTACAAATGTGTTTGAATCATATTTAGCCTATTCTCTAATTTCTAATAAGTATATTATTATCACCATTATAAACCAAATGTTTTTTTTAAGTATCTTTTCATCTCTGTTGAAGATGTAACCACATTTTTATTCCATTCCTCAGTGTTGTTTTACATCCTCATCCCAGCCTCCTGATTTCATTTCTAATGTGCCTTGGGACACTGCTGAAATAAAGCCATGGCTTCTACTAATAAATTAATAGAAAACAGAGCCACAGATTACTTTCTTAGAATTAGTTTCACTTTGAGGAGAAATTGACTCATACATATTTGAACAGAATATGTCTGATGGATGTGTCCAGAATTAATGTGGTTGTATTTCCATTCACCACACTTTAAAGCTTTGTTTCAGAAAGACAATGACTGTTTTCATGTTTCTCTTCATCTTTAGTTTAACCTTGTTATCCAAGTCCTGTCTGGTTATTTGAGAAAAAAATATCACCTGTGTAGATGTCATTTAAGATTACAATAGATAAAGTGATATTTACAACTTATAGCGTCTTATTATGTCTACCAGATCTGTTACACGTGAATTTCGTGGCATTGTGATAATCCGACAAACACTTCAATTACAGTTGTTGACAGGGGGAGAGGTGGTAGTATTTCTTTTTCCAAGGCAGTGGAGTGGGAATTGAGATATCATTCAAACTAACAACACGCTGAGTCAAGCCTCTGTTACTGTTTATGTGCAAGAGGTCAGGGTTTCTATTCCACTCAGGTTAACTTTGGTCATATATTCTCTGTCAAACATTGCAAAGAGGTTATTTGGATGAGAGTCATGAGGATCTAACAAGTATATAAGTAGGGACACAAAAGGACAAGGTGGACAAAAAGCACAGAAATGATTTGAAACCCATTTCAGTTTATGAGCAGAATTTAACGATGTTGCTTAAATGGACTGATACACTCACTTGGAAGAGGAAACTTATATAAATTAAAGTTATATCTAACGACAAAGAAAGGAATCACTTTGTCAGACATTAATAATTGTCTGACATCTTATTTATCTTGTTTAGAATTATTACACAATAAAGTTTTATGTATTTCACAAACAGAACAATAAAAGCAATATGTTTGTAAGTGTGGTATGAGGACCCTTTAATCTAATACTCCTAAATAATATCCAGTGCAGCCAAGTGCCTTCAGAAGTCATCTAATATGCTCAAAGAGTCCACTTGTCTGTAATGTTATCTCAGTTTGAATCCAGCTTAGATGTTTTTAGGTACCAGTTAGGGAGCAATAAGCATCAGCAAGACCAAGGATCACAACAAGCAGATCAGGAATAATGTTATTATTATGTTATATCACACATCACCTATATCTGGTGATGTGTGATATGTGACAATATGTGAAAAGGGAAAACTTTTGCAAAGCACTGACATGATTTACATTTAAACACAAAATACATCATGTACTAACATAAGATAATTTTTACCATGCAATTATTTTGGTTAGTTAACATATTCCTACTCTATTAAACTAAATCCTGCATTTAGTGCTGAATCTATACTGTTGATATATTCTATTTAAGGATATTTCAGTGGGGAATCTTCCTTGTTTTTATCAATTAATTCAACTTGAGAGTAATTTGAAATATTAAATGTACAAGCAGGAAACAAGTTTTATTTTTAATATCACATTAATGGGATGGTCTATTTATAACAACTTCATGAATGAAGCTAATTATGGAGAGGCACACACATATACCAAGAAATGACTGACACATTTTCAAACTACAGCTGAACTTTTGTTTTTTTCTGACAAGCAAAGAAGCATTCTCTAGTTTCAGCCTGAGAGACTGTGACAAATTACGTGTCAGGGTTTTATGATGTGAGACGTATTAGGGCCACCCAGCTGGTGAGGTAAATAAATGTACATATCTCAGTGCCATCCACATCTGCTTAGCTACAGATGAATGCGTGAGCCATGATGTGTCACAGTCAAATTAGTCATTGGTCTAATTTGGCTTTGCATTATACATCTCAACATGCAGAGTTTATTCCAAAGCTACAGTAATTGAGACGCTGAGTTTCCATGAGGCGTGATCAGCATTTAAAAGTAGCTTGATGCAATAGATAGATGAGATGAGATTGGAAAACTTTTTTCTTTATTTTACATTCTGAATGGTCCAAACATATACGGCAGATTTCAAATTTCAGATTTCATCCCTGATAAAATGCTAGATTTTTGTGATGTAATAAAATTAGATAATATGAAAACTATGAGTTTTAAACATAGTTCTTATATTGTGATATAAGAACGGCGGGGAAAATTTAAAGACAAATGCTTCGTTGAATTGTTTTTATTTAATTTCAGCATTTAGTATTCTTTAAAGGAATCTTTCAGGCATCCACATTTTGACGTCATTATTTTCCAACAATTTATGAAATTGTGAAAATATTTCTTGGTCACAGTCCTATTCACATCAGACTTTTTGTCAGATTTAGTTTCATATTCTGTCTGGGTCAGCACAAAAGTTTAAGATTCTTCAGATAAAGTCATTCCCTTATTGATCCATGTACATATATGCGGACACTCTGTGATATTGAAAAGTAAAGTTCCTTTTCATCTTTAATTCTCAGACACCTGAAAGTCTTGGCTCAAAATTGGAAAAAAAAAAAAACCCTTAGGCAATTTTCCTGACTGATACCTTTGAGCAAAGAAATGCTTTTAATATTTTGTAAACTCTCTTCAAACTCTAGCTTTTGGGATGATTCAATCAGCAATAATCTGAAATAAATTCTACCATAATTATAGTATGTTCAGAATACTATAACTGATGTTTGGTGTTTACCCAAGTGTTGAAATGGGATTAATATGTACATGCACATTTGTGTAACCAGGTTGTCCACTTTACTGTTATATATTTGCTTTTAAGATGTATTGTACAGGATGTTCTTATTATTACACATTACAAAAACCTTGTATTTTAAAAGGATGACCTTTTAAATCATTTTAATTTCCAAACTGCCTAGTTTTATGTGAGAAATAAAACAATTTAGTGTTGTTTGGTTGTTAAAAGCCTAGCACTGCTTAATACATAAATTAATATCAGTGTTGCAGTGAATACATAGCCCATGGATGGATTTTGTGATCCAACAGAACAGAAATGTTTCAATAATTCAGTATAATTGTCAAAACGCGCTGGCCAACACGAACTCAAGGTTCCTGGGAGTCGGAGAACTGCGCATTTTCACTGAGGCACATCTTTTATGTATGCCCTTTTCACACACAGGGACTCCAAAACATGAACATCTGCCAATTATGCCGACATGAAGAAAAGAATGTGGAGTTGATTCTAAAGCCGTATCTTAACTCGGAATAATTCATGCTCAGTTCAGGGAGCCCAACCATCCACTGCCTGTGGCATTCATTCAATCCACACTGACACATTTTTCACTGTAGAGCATCAGACTACGCATTTGGCAATGCACACTGAGCTCTATCTAAAACAAAGGGACAGGTTTACCATCATTGTTCATTTCATCACCAGGTGCACGGAACAAAGGCACGTGGGGAATCAGCAGAGCTTAAGGACCAATCACCTCAGAATGTCACAGCCAAGATAAAAGGAGAGTTGGTCTTTTCATCTATCTTGTGAGGTGCTCTTAGTGTTCTGCTAGACAGCATGCACACAAACAGGCTGACACTCACAGGTACATCTCTAACCTGTTTACTTCCTTGAAGATGATGTAGGATCACAAGAAAAAGTGTAGAAGAAATGCAACATTTATAGGCAAAGGAAGGGATTTATTACAACTAAATTAGTTTAGCATAAGGATTTGAACCTCGTTTGACGCTACACTAGCTTTTAGCACACGAACAGGACAGAGTTGTGACTGACTCTAAGGATAAATCATCTGATTTCATTACCACCTCTTTTTATAAGTCCGAGACATGTTACATGATCCAATGAATCTTTCCTGCTATCCACTTTTAACTCAATGGAAAAAATCCATTAGTGTGTCATGTAAAAACTAAGTGCTTATAAGAATAATGCGAAGGAGCACTCACAGTGTGATCCAGGCCGCAAAATGATAAAGGAAGCAGAAAAGGCCCCAGCTGTAAATAATTAAAAAGGTGTTTTATTGGTTTACCCTGCCTAACATGCTGTGGACAGTAAGGAATAGCTGTTCTCAGGTGAGCCATGATGTTAGCCGACTAGCAAAAGATACAGAGAACAGATTGTGCAGGTAGACCTCATTTAGCTTATTTAAAGGATGTTAATGTGGTTTAGCAATAAAACATCAAAAAAGCAGGTTTTTCTGACTTGACTAAGAAAATGTGACACTGAGATTTAAGCATTATTTACTTACAATTAATTTTAGCCCCATTAGCAAATAAAAACATTTTTATTTTTTTATATTTGATGTTGCCTTAGTGTTCAGACTTTTTTCTTAAGATAACATTTTTATTTTGAAGCTAACTTGTTTCTTCAAATAAGACAGAAAAAGGAAATAAAATCTTATAATCACATCTTTACCTATTTTCATACATATTATAAAAGGACAAATAAGGTATAGCAGTATCTGCCTCCAAACTTACTGACACCCATCAGAAGTCATACCTGTCTCTGGCTTCCACCTCTGCAGTTTCCTCTGTGCTGCTTATCATTTCTTCCTGGCCAGAGTTTGTTTCCTCTTTCCTCGTTGAGCTGGGAGAGGAAATGCTCTTTGGATACTCCTCGTTGACCTGGAGGCCCTGGATGGTGTTTGGTTGATGATGCCATGACTGATGACCTGTCCTGACATAGACAGGTGTTGGCCCTGGCGTTTGCGACATGACGCTGTGTATAGGACTGTTGGTCTTCCGCAATCCTCCGATGCCCCTTTCCCGTGAGTGGCTCTTCAGCCGTCCCTGGACAGGAGTTCCTCTGTGGTCCAGGCCATCCTGCTGGATGTAGCTTCCCACACTGCCACCTCCACCACCAGCAGAACCTTGAGATGAATGGCTAAACCAGCGCCAACGGAGCCTGAGGATCTGTTTCACATCAAACTCCTTCTTCCCTGACACAGACATCCTCTTCTGGGTTTGGAGACGCAGGCAGTGGTATGCTGAGTCCCCAAAAACATGGAGAGCAAAGAGGAGAAGAGCCTTGCTTTCAGTCTGCACTGATTACAGTGTGCCTCTTCTGTTCCGTTACGGTCTCACTATTACCATGACCACCTCCTCCTCTTTGTAAAACACTACCGTTGGTCTTTTTTGCGGAGATGGAAAGCTACTCTCTGCAGCTTTTGTTCCTTTGCCTGAGACTACAACCCTCCCTCAGACTCTCCCTCCTGTCTTTCTCTTTCTCTCCTTCCCCCCTGTGCTGCTGCTGTTTCTGTTTGCTGCTGCTGTGCCGCTGGAGCTGAGATAATGCACATGCATGATCTACCCTCCCACCCCTGTGCCTCCTCTGTTTCGCTTCTCCCTCTCCCTTCCTCTCTCTCTTTTGCTCTCTCTCACACATTCTGCTTGTCTTTCCTATGCACACAGTAACACACTCTGCACACGTTCTGTCAGAAGCAGGCATCTCAATGAGAAGATCTTTTAAGCCCTTCCTATACTCCTTTACTTCTGCTCTGTGTGGGTAGTTGTAGGTTTCTGTGTATTTGAGTGATAACGTGATTGCCTGCTCCTGCTGCTCGGAGAAGGTGTCGTATCATGGAGCCAGGATGATGAGGTCACATCATAAAGCAAACCACTGCAAGTTTGAGAAGTGGCCGAGAAAGAACCTTCAACACAATTAACATAAACTCATAAGGTTGGTGGAATTGAGAAGATCCAATCCTGGTATCAAATCTGGTTCATGTCATCCTTGGATGAAATATCTTGTTGATTCCACCATTCTATCCAATATCCCTGACAGTACTTTTGCATTAATTCACTTTACAAGAAAGGCAGGTTCAATTTCTATACAGAAACATACAATCAGATCAATCCAGTCAGATAAACTGATTCAAATCCAATTTTATAAGATACAGTTCTATGCATTTTAGTAAGCTATAGTCATATTCGATTTACAATGCCAATTATAAAACAGTCCCAATGATTGAGTGCTTAACTTGGCATCAACCATTTATCTTGAGCAAGCATGAAACTAGTGTAGAAAGAAGCAAGTCCTTTTATCAGAAAGAGACCTACAGCAGGACCAGGATCAGTCATATGCCATCAAAGTATTAATATATATATGTGTACTTGATATATATGTCAAGTATATATCAAGTGGAGCTGATTATATTTAAGGTAATAGCCCAAAACATTTTGCATACTTACAGTTAATAATATTAAAACATTTAGCCTTTCTCAATAATAAAAAAAATTCTAATGTATCAATAAATGGTTTTTTTTACTGGGCAGGTTACCTTAGGTTTGCACATATGGTGAAGCATAATATGAAAGGATTCTGTCAGTGGGCATTGCTGCTGCAGGGTAAGTCCCATGCTGTGCAGCATCACTTTCTTCAGATATGCTATTGTTTTCAAAAAGAAATAGACACAAAAGAAATTTATTTTTATATGTTTTGTGTAAGCATCTTGAGCAGTGTAAGTAATGTCAAAGAGAAGTTATCCCAGAAGGGAACCAACTATGATATCTAGCAGATAACATGAGAACTAGCCTGGCTATTGCCCTCCTGTTCAACTCAGCTAAAAGAAAATCTCGCTTCCAGCATAATCTGGGATTTCTTCCCTTGACTTGAATTATGCCTGGTCAATTTCTGACCAGGCCAATCAGAGAACAGAAGGAGGTGTAGAGAACAATAACTTAATAAAACAATTTTCTTTGCCATTTTAGAATTGTGGTCTGCCTGTAGTTTTAACAATGGCAGCTGATGAAGTGAAGGTACAGTCTGTGTTGGCCACGCTTCCAAATATTGAATGAACATTAACAGCCGCCTTGTTTGGATCAGCACTTCTCTCTTCGCAGTGGAGGATGATTGTTTACAGTGCAGGCAACTTCCGATAAGCTTTTTAGCAGTGAACTGGCGAATTACATGGATCATGGGAAACATTAGCAATTGGGTAAAATTTAAAACCTCAAAAAAGTTCACACCTCCAGGGTGGAGGGTGTTTACCAGGCAACAGGAAAACCAACCTAAATGCATCCTTTTTTTTTTATCCTATTTTTCCATTTTCAACCTCTATCTGCCATGGAGCATAATAACTGGCAATTGTTAACAGACACAAGGTAGGTACACACATTTACAATCTAAACGTCATATAGAAAGGCTGTTACATGGTGCCAATTGTTGAAAACAGTTTGAAATTTTGACCATCATGTGTTCTTGTCTTCATTGGACTTCAAAGAAAATTTTTGTTGTATTGAGTTGTTTTGTGGCACCCTTCATATTCTCGAATTTGCACTATTGAATAATTAATACCTTTCATAGCATAGAAGCTTGTCATGAAAATGTATTTGTGAATTACTATTGTGGCTTTTTCACATCAATTTTTGTACCTTCATTAGAACTAAAGAGTTGAAGCAGGAGACTTTTTAAGATACTGTAATTTTGGGAGTCCATCATGGCCTCATCCCCCTTGAGGGGGATCTGCATACAGGTGTAACAGCTCTGTATCATAACGTTAATATGTTCTGGATAAAAAAATACCAGCAATGGATGTATACCTTGGACTTGGACATCCTCATTTAATGTAAACCAAAAAATCTTGGATTTGAGCATCTCTATATTCATGCATATACATTCATAAACGGATAAGCTGTGAGACACGACTGTCTCTTTCAAAAACACACAGACATAAACTCACCCCGTCAAAGGCAAAAAGAAATTAATTTCACACCAACACATATCTGTGCAGTCTGTTAGCCACACATCAAACAGAATCCCATGGGGGGAACGTCTCAATGTGAGGTAGCCATGCAGAAAAAATATTCTCTTTCGGTCCCTTTCTTGAAAGCCCCAGCGCTTACAATTGAAAAGCTACATACTGATGAACCTTCAAGGTCAGTAAGCTGCCTGTTTCACAGTCAGAGCATCAGAAAACTGTCTCTATTTGTTTTTGACATTTATCTGCAGCTTTAACTTAATACTGCCCCACTGTATAAAAACCTAAACTCTTAGCTTCAAAGTAAAAAGCACAGAGAAAACAGTGCCGTTCAGATAATTTGGGGACATGGCTATTAATCAAAAGCATGGCTAATTTAAGAAATACATTTTATAAGGGTATATTTTGTTCTGTAAAAACTGTGGAATTATTATTAAATAAATAGTGAAAATGTAAAACCCACCGAGACTCGCCATTCCTCATTTCACCTACTAAATATTTCAAAGCTCCTTGTCAAGACATTTCTTTTAAAGACAAACTGCATAGGAGTTACAAAAAAAACCACCGTCGTTCTTTAAAACAGTTCCACACTATTAGTTTTTAGACTTCAACGTTTAATCCTGTGAATACAAGCATGAATCTAAACACAGCCTGATTTGTTTTCTCTTTGATCTCCTCCTTCACGACTTAAGTGAGCGAAAGAGCTGATATTAAAACAACTGTAATTCGCCCACTTCACTTCCAACAAAAGATTTGGACTCCAACAGTTATTGTTTATTTCTGCCTTTCAAAAACATAAATGCCTGGCTATGATTTTCCACAAAAGTACAAATCAAACATTAGCCTAAAAATTATTTTTAATATATTCTATGCAAAAATGTTATATTTGTTCCATTTTGTGTTAGATAAATCCAAAGATTGAAGAGTGATTGCCTACAAAAGAGGTTGCGTTGGGAGGGTTTCTTTTTCTTATTGTATTTCATATAACTAACTACAACTAAGACTAACACAACTAACATTTTTGTTGCTGTATGTTTGGGCTGAATACATCTGGCAACAAGAACCACTGCTCCTAAAATAATTTCAAAATAGATCCTTCAGCGGGACATTGCCTGGCAATAGTATGCCTGCTTCTTAAAGCCATCCAATTTTGTAATGTTCCAACCAAAAATGTTACATCAGGAAAATCAGAAAAGTGTGTATGTGCATTCAAACCCTTTTAGTCTGTTGTACCCTAAGAAATCTAGTATAACCATTTGCCTTCAGGCGTCGCCTGCATTATAAAAGATTACCCTCCTGTGTGTTTTTAATCTTGTTACAAATACATTTGTTCTGTAAATGTCTGAAAAGAACTGTAACTAACAAAGAGTGTCACAAAGACCAACAAAAGCATCAGACAAGTCAGAGATTAAATCATAGATTTTGAAACAGTGTCCCAATCTTTGAACAGCTCACAAAACTAAGCTTAGTCTATTTAGAAAAAAAAAAAAAAAAACTATGGCACAACTACAAACCTTAAAATATAAGATTGCCCATCCAAACAGGTAGGATAGTAGGAGCAATAATTAAATAAAACTATCAAGAAGGCTGGAGAAACAAAATAGATTGACAGTTCTGATGAGAGAATGCATCGACAGGACCGCTAATAGATGTCAACCCAAGAAATCTGGTCTTTACAAGCATAAGTTCTGTGTGCAATTTTAAAATAATTGTTGAACAAAATATAATGCTGAACTGCATTTAGAATATGTTTAAAGTTCACTTTTTAGCAATAATTTAACACAAAACTTACCAGCACTACAGAATAAATTATTAAAGAAAGCACAATTGAACACTCCCTAAAAATCAAGTTTGACTGCTCCATTTTAAAAAGTCAATCGTAGTAACATATGACTTTATGAATAGTAAAAAGCTATTACACAAAGCTCTTCAATTGTTCTAGGAGTCAAGGACACCATCTGCCTGCTCAATAACAGATGTGGTACAAGATGTCAGGGTGGTTTGGTAAACCATGTTATCATCTAACGTCTGCCTCCCCAGTGAACACACCTCCATGCCCTGATAGATATTCCTGGAGCACGCAAGACATATGAACCCTACATATTACTGCTACGAAATCCGTTAAACAGGCAGCATAATTGCAAAATCCATGCCTTTCCATTACTGAGAGATATTATGGAATCCGCTACACTTTCAAATTCTCAACAGGCATTATGATTATGTTTATTTTGTGCATAAATTACTAGGTTGGATTGTTCTGAGGATGTGTGAAATACATAAAACATGAACGGAATCCCCCTCCAAGCTCAGCCACAACTGCATGATCCTTGCACGATTATTGACTAAATCCTTTGTGAGACAATGAAAGACAGACCTGTCAAAACCACACAATTCTCCCAGCTTTGTTAGGCAAGGACTAAGAAATCACAGCTCTGCAGCTAACATCAAAGGAAAAAAAAAACACCAAAATTGAAGTGCTCATACACAGTATTTAGAAACACGTAAAGAGCTATGTGCACAGATAATCCATGATTTAAATATTGCAGTAGATTAGGCATACATTTAATTAACTTATAGAGCATCTTAATTGAGTGGTGTACAAGTAAATAACGAATGCAGTCATCCGCACAATAAAGAAGAAGCAATATTTATGAGTTGTCTTAAATTATGCGCTAACAAACAGTAGCTCCTGGATCAATAGTAGCAACACGTCTAGGCATAATGAGGACCATACTTCAGCACAAATCCATGCTGTGATTAAAATGAGGTAAATGAACAAAACTAAAACGTCAACTGGCTCAGCTCTCTTCTGGCACTATATTTTCTTGCAGTAACAGGTAAGAAATGTTAACATACAACTACTAACTTAAAATAATTGAAAACATTAAGTCAGATTTAGCAACCTGTCTTCTTACCTGTAAAACCGTCTTGTTCTATGCGCTTGTCCGTTTGAAACTTGTTGCTAGAATGAATGGCAAACAGATTCTGCGGGTCTTTTCCAACTCATTCTTGTCCCACGTCCCTCCTTCACTACAAACATGTTTTTCTTCAACAGAAAGGAAGTGGGCACCTTCCTCTTTCAAAGGAAACTCCTGTTAGTTTCCTTCCTCTGCTCTGGAAAAACAATTGCATTCAAAGAACCAGGAACTCTGGAAACACATCCTGTGTTGCAAGCAACACTGCTTTTGCAAAAAAATTATCCAGCAAACACTGATATAAGCAGGACTTTGAAGTGATGATCGTTAGAACCACCAAGATGAAACCAACATTTGCTTTAAAAATACGTACATATTTTAAATTATTATAAGGTTTAAAAAGCAGGAAAAAAGTTTTACAGCCTCATATAATAATGTAACTTTAAGGACTTCATTTGTCAATACAAATGTCTCATGTAGCTAAATGAAAGTATTAAATACCACGTCACTCAATGTGTAAAAGAGAAATCAACAATATGTATTTTATTGTGGTCAGGGTTCAATTGTTTTAGTTGTATTGAGAAAGGTTTTTCAAAGATCATAATTTTTTTTTTATTTAATTGTAGCGCCCCACTGCTCTGTCCGCTAGTAACTGGTGGAGTCGCTACTTGGGTTCGTTTAGTTCCGGTAAATACCATACAGGTTTACCTAGTGAGTAAATTCTTACTCGTTCAATAACCATTTACCTCTTTGAGGTA
Organism: Girardinus metallicus; assembly: GCA_903067095.1. NCBI lineage: Eukaryota > Metazoa > Chordata > Actinopteri > Cyprinodontiformes > Poeciliidae > Girardinus > Girardinus metallicus. The sequence goes on from CAEGAE010096085.1 coordinate 39,344, forward strand.
ATCCTAATAACCAGACAGTCAGCTAACTGAACAGTTTATTTTAATAAGAACTTGGAACAATAACTCCTTATCTCTAAATGAGACTACACAACACCCCCATACATTTACAATTTTAAACACAACATCACACATGGGCCTAAACACGCACTCACACACGCACACACACAGTCCGGTACCGGTTCAAGTTTTCGTTGCAGGCCTGACGCAGCTAGAGAGCGATGGCGCTACTAAAGTCTTCTTCTCCCCGGTTAAATCATAAAACAACTCAGACCTGTTCGCTCAGCCGACGTCCTCACCGTCAAGGATGCTTCGCGAGTCCAATTCTTTCTTCGAATTCCGCCAACCGTGCTGCAGGACTACTCCGGAATCACACTGGAGCTAGCGTCGCCATGCTGCCGCTTTCCTCCCGCCGCCTTGGATCCACCGCAGTTCTCCGAGGTGCAGCCGAAGTTTTTTTCCTCCGTGCTCTCCACTACAGATTTTTTTCAGGTGTCTTACCCACCTGGAGCAGGTTCACTGGTGCAAACCACCAACGACAAAGTCTAGTCTCTTTCCCCACCTCAACCTCGGCAAGCGTTAGCCGCAGTCACCATTAGCTTCCTTCTTCCCTCTCTCTTCTCCTTCCCATCATCCCCTCCTTTGGTCCCTTTTTTTTCTGTTGAGTTCACTTGTCCCTTGTTAACCCAAACTACTCCATAGTTAGGATTTTAATACAGCATTCTCAGCCTACTCACATATAATCACTTGGATAAAAAAAAAATTAAAAAATAAAACAAATTTCTCCTCATCCTTTTCTTTATATATACATCTATAGATATACATAAACCAACCTCGTAAATATTTCGGAAATATTAAAAGGTCTTGAGGGCATGTTTGTTTGTTTGTTTGTTTGTTTACCCAAAGGCTACATAATCATTATTGCTATCCACTTATGAAACATGTTCAATTTTAGACAAAGTTTGAACAGCAACACAAAGTTTCAAATGTTCATTTTTACCATTGCATGTAAGTGTTAACAATTGCTGACATTGTTATTTTTGATAGTTTAATAATAAGTGACAAGTTCTTGTCTGAATGAGTAACCTATTCACACATGAAACATGTAAGAAAATTTACAAATCTTTCAATGTTTTGTGTAAATTTGGCCCTAGAAAAAACTCTTAATCTTAAACCATTAGTGCCCTGCTTTTTAATAAAATAAGATGCTCTGGTCCAATTAAAGCAAATTTTACTTTTTTGGCCTATACGTGGAGAAAAACTAACCCTTGACATCAATGTAAATACCCCAAATACTGCACCACTTTTGAAAAAAAATTTGAACAAAAACATGATGCAGAAGTAGATCATCACCCATCTAAGATCAGCAACTTGGGGCATCAAAGTGAGGGAAAGATTATTCCAGAACTTAACACTGCATAATGGCTTGCTTTTATATAGGCAGAATAGGAGTCGGGTATTTATTCATAAATTTTACTGATCATTTACATTTACTGTCACATGATTAAGGACACAATAAATACAGTGTATCTTAGAACAGTGGTGCTCCTAAGCTGTCCTTTCTGACTCCCAATCTAATAAAGAATGAATAGTGTTCTTAGTTGTTCAATAAGTGAATAATAAGACTGAATGAAGCAGACACGCAGCTACTGCCTAGCTTGCATGGCCCTTAGCCAGGCACAGCACTGTTTTTTCCCATGTATCAGCTCAAAGCTTTCTTGTTTCCTAGTTAATGTTTCTACTGAAGATAGCAGGATGGATGCGCTTCATCGAAAATAAAAATTCAGAAAACATAAAAAATATCACGACCGATGTATCCGCTCAAGTCCTATGGGTTATTACAAGAATCCAAGTACAGCAGTAATTCCTGTTATATTACTTTTAACATATGTTTTGCCCACTTAAAATGAAAAAGACAAAAACCTTTTTCTTTTTTCTAAGAAAAAAATCTTGGCCAGTTTCCCCCCTTGTACTTCTGCTCAGATAAACAACAGCCACTCTATCTTAAAAGAGCTGCCTTTCTTTTTTTATTTTGAGATAGCAAGTATGTTTAAATGTGCCACTGATCACTCGTTCATCCATAAGAGGTCAGCAGTGTTTACCTCTCTTAATTCCGCTGCCCCTTTAGCTGGCTATATGCTAAGCTGCAAAACACCTGCACATGAAACATTAGTGATGGCATAGATTACCTGCATAAGTAAATACCTGTGTGCCCTATCATTGGCTCGACAGTATTAATCATTGTTTAACTGTTTTTAGTCACTAGTCACCTTTCACTTAATGTGTTGCATTGGAAAATAGTACAGAACAAATTATGTCATTGATTCTTAAGATTTTGGCAAAATCATGTCCAACTAAAGAAATATGCAAATTTATTGTAAAAGGCCATAAAACATAATTGTGGTTAATACTGCAAGACATTTTTAGCACAAATACAATGTTTTGTGTGTTTGTTTGTATTATTAATTCAGTGAATATGGTTTTATGACATGCGAGCACCAACAGTATGACTTGTCCAGAGTCTATCATTTTGCTTTGCTGACAAAAACCTATGTTGTAAATATCCTTTTACAATATAGAATATTGGGAAAAGATGAAAGAAAAAAATAAAAATCAAAGTCAAGCTAAATGTTTGTCAGTTTTAGTAACATTTACTATTAATTTATGGTCAATTTAAGCTTGTCCCAAATTTATGTTTACACTGTCAGATTCATTTTAAACAGGCATTAAAATCAGGCAACTCTGTGGTAAGTTACATTCCTGAGGACTTTACCCCAGTCCAGAAGAAAAATGTACAAGACAGTTTATTATACTGTTATCTATCTGTTATATATTCTGTTACATATGAACTAGTTTTATAACTAAAAGTCTTAATTAATATGCTAAAAAGCATATACCATAGCAAAAAGCTATGCCTAGCACATCTACTCATCTCATTCTGACGGACCTCATTCATGTCCATTAAATGTGCGGATAAGGAAAACTGAACCCACATGCTGATGCGCAATATTTATGCAACCTAAGTAGGTAAAGAAATGTTTAAGTGAATTGACTTATGTTTAAATGAATTTGCAGGATTGCCGATTGTGATTGCTAACCTTTCTAACCATAGGCGTAACTTCCTGAAGGACTGGTGTGGACATGTCCCCACCAACTCTGGCATGAAGGGGACTGTCCACACCAATATTTCCTGCACCTTTTTTTCTTTATGTGCCTGCATCTATGTAACTCGGCAGCAGCTGCATGTTGTATTCAAAGCATTAACAGCCAGGTAAAGCTTTTTAAAATTCCTTTGTAAAACGTAAATAGCCAGTCCGCGCAGTGCTGTAGTGGGTTGGACATCACGTGACTTACTGTGCGCCACATGCGCATTGAGTCAGGAATATCAGTGGTGGGGAAATGACACAATCAAGCAAAGAATCTGAGAAATTTTGATATTAATTGTCAACACTACGATAGCAAGATAACAAGGTCCAAAGGGATCACATTTCACAGGTCAGTAAAAAGCTTTAATTAAAAAAAATATATATAAAGAAAATGGAGAGTAGGTTAGTCATGCTAGCTTAACTTTCATCACCTTAACATGTACTCTCGCTGCGCAGTTCAGAGTATTTCGGTTCAATTAACACAAAAACAAGGCGACCCACATACATTTTTTGACAGATAATCAGTAGTTCAGGTGTTTAAGTTAGCTAATCAACCACAGTGTGCAGGCGATCACTTCCTAATGATCGCAAAATGAAAATTCAGAAACATAAATCTGCAACGGACAGAATGTTCTGTTTGGTGTTTGTACGTCCTTTTTTTGCGTTTTTTTTTTTAAAGGCTATTTTCGAAAGGTGCTATTAATCTGAGAAGCCTGATCAGGAGTATATCCGAATTTATTGAGTCAGACTGTCTGGCATTCACATTGTAGTTTTGGCTTTATTCTTAGCACTAGAAAAGAAAAGGCCTTCCAGTAACTGGGTACATCAGCGCCCTAACACCTCCCCTCCCCACCAATTTGCAACACAAAGTTACACCCTTGTTTCTAACACGTTCTTCAAGTTACAGCTCCGCTGACTACGTTACCAGCAGTTTCTGCTGTTGTTACAAACTGAAGTTAGCATATGATTTGTCGCTTTGACAGTCGTGTTTTCAGCCTGAAACAGCAGTGGACTGATATGAGAATAGTCTCGAGTTTACCTGGTTTACCACAAAGCCACGGATTTCGAAGAAAGATTTAGTGCATCATATTTAAAGGTTTTAATGCTTGAATATTAATGTTTACATTAAATGTCTACTTAAGACTGCTGAGCAGGTGTTTCAAGGAAGTTTTTGAAGAGGGCTAAATGGGGGTTTGGGATGATCTTGGGTTGTCACACTAAAATAAAAACCCAGGTAGAAAAGAGAGCTGTAATACAAAGTGAGTGACAGATATCAGACTCACAACATGTAGGTCAAAAACTAACATAAACATAAATGCGTACATCCCAAAAATCATTTTAATTGAAGCTATTTGTCTTTTTCATAAGTTATTCATTAAAAATATTATCCAAATAAGACTCTCATTTTATTACTTCACAACAAATAAGGAGTGCAGGTATTTTGATTTTGTAATTCTTAATATAGATTGAAATATCAACTTTGCACATGTGTGAAACTCTCCATATTATAATATACTTCAGTGCTATAGTCAATTACATTCAGACAATGCTGAAACCACAAATATTACATGAGACAAGTAACCAATAACTTCTTGTCCCCAAATGAAAACAGTTCTTTCCTCTGGGAAATTCCCCCCATGATATGTTAAGCTCTACTGTCCAAACTTTTTTCAGCTGTTTTTTAGTCAGTTTAAATGCTTCCCTATATGTTACCAGAAAGAGCATTTATTTTTTCTTTACAATAAATCTGGATGTTCGTAGCTGATGGCTTTATATTGTGAAATAAAGTCCAACATAAGACAATCCTTCTATCAGTAGGTTATCTTACATGCTGAAGGCCACAGAATTTTGTTAAACTTGATAAGGATCTTCAATTATAGGAACTAGAAATTTGCCCGTAATTTATAAACTTTGTGTAGTATATTTCTATTGTATGCAATATTCTCATAATATTTATCCCCATCAGAATCCCATCTTTAACTTTGTCTTCATGTATGTATGAAGCCATTGAGGAACACAGTTATTTACTCTCTTATTTTGCCAACTATTCCTGGCTCTGAGCTTCCCTGTTTGGCTGTGTTTCTTTCAAAGATACTAATGTTGTTAATGCGACCTTACTCTAATGGTTTGTTTTCTTTGTAGAAATACTCCTGGAGTCGTGCTTGTATGTTTCTTTTCAGTTGGCATTCTGTCCTGTTAGGTGGCCACCCCTCACAACAGATGGCAGCATATGCTGGTTCTACTGGAAGTTGTTCTTGTTAAAATGGAGTCCTTGCTTACCATCGTAGCCACATGTTTGCTCCAGAGGAGAGGAGTCATGGACTTCATTCAATCATCTGCATTACAGTTTTATACCAATTAACCTTTTATGATGAACTGATTCTGACTGTGCTGAGTTAAATTTGTATCGTAGTCTGAATACATGAATATTGTAAGGGAATTAATTGGATTGATTTGAACACAAATTTGGACCAAACTGGATTCCATATTATTATACATTTCTTAAAGCACTTTGTTTTATAATGTGCCTTAAGACAGCATCGGCTGTTAACAGGCTCTATATTTCTAAAATGAATTAAACTGAACTGAAATGTTGCTGCCATTATAAAAATGTACAGCACCACATATTCCATCTTGTTTTTATTCATTAAACAAATACCAACTGAAAAATAAAAATGTTTGTGAAAACTTGACCTAAATGACCTAAATATGAAAAACCATAAAACGCAAAGGTTGTATGGACAAACAAATAACCCATACCAGGTTTGTTGTATATAATCCCAATGTGTAAATGCACTTAATGTAAATTGTTATAGCTGCCCTGTAATTTTTCATATAATCATGTAAAATAAAATTGTGACAGGATTAAAAAAATACTTATTACTCAGCTGTCAAACACAAACTGCAAATCAAGTTCATAGACAAGAATAAACTCTACAAATCTGTTTATTGCATTTAGTTGGCAGAATGCACACAGAAGCATGGATCCGAAAAATTATGCACTCCATCAAATATTCAATGGTATACATCTTTCTACCTGCAAAGAAGTTGTTTGAAAACAGATGACATTAAGATGTGACTGTGACATGATCAGAATAGGTGTCTATACAAAACAAAAAGTGTCAAAACTGAAATTAAATATAGAGGATTACTAATGTAATTTTTAGAATGTAAAAATGACAGGATTAAAAAACAAGTTTAAAATAAACAAAGCAATTTCATTTTTATTGTGACACAAAATTTTAGCAATTACAGTTTTTCTTAAATGAAGAGACAGCAATCAGAAGTACACACAGCACTTCAAAGAATTTCCAAAAAGATTGTCCTTGCAATTATGCTTTATACAAGTATATGAATCTTCAGAAGGTTGTCAAAATTACATTGCAAAAATACAATTCTGCACTGACTACTACTATTGAAGCTTAGAAAAAAACCATCATTGTACACATACTAAAATGGAAACTGATTAAAATTGTGTTTCAAATGTATATAGAGCATTTTCCTTCGAAACAACTGTGATGTATGTTCTTTGCAGTAGACCCCTGGTTACGAATATGTAACAACCATTCAATAAAAAACATTCATTTAAAGAAGAAACAAAACGTATGACCTATAATTTTGTGTGATGCAATAGATTAATAAATCTGGACTATGTACAAAACAATATTCATTAATAAAAGTATACATTTATCTTATGTACAGTTTGAAGAATTTTTTAACAATCTAATTTTCTCCTATTTAATTTTCTTTAAAATTATCATTCATAGGTAAACAGAGATAATTGTGCATGTTCTATTAAATTTAAAAGAACTACAGTTCAAAACTTATACTGCATTAGGAGATTGTATTTGAGTGCATATATGAAGGTTTAATTGATCTTGCTATTATTTTTTGGGAGAAACCGATAGTTCAAGTTTTGGAAGCCTGAAAACACCTCTTGACCCACTGTCACTGCTTGAGGAAGACGACAATCTAGATTTTTTCGAAGGTACAGAAGCATCTGTACTCCCCTCAATCTCTCCTTCATTGTCGTTTCCAAGTGTTACTTCGTATGAGCCCTTGGACTTAGATCCAAAACCTCCAAATGTGCCAAATTTTAATTTGCCTTTCTTACCTTTGACCTTAGTTCCTCCTACATCTATTGAAATGTCCCCAGATTCAGCTTCTGAAAGAGCTGAAGGAGAGCTAACTGCAAGCGAACCTTCATCACTGGCAGAGGAAGATCGGTGCTTAGATTTTTTAAATAGATCCAGTGAGGCTGACTTTCCTTTAGCTGACAAACTGACTCCAGATTCACCTTCCAGGTCTAATTTTCCTTTTCCTGCAACATCTTGGCCTTCCACCTTAGGCTGAAGAATGCCAAACTTTGGCACTTTGATTTTTGGAAACAGTATTGTACCCTCTGGATACTGAAGGCCACTAGCTGATTGCCCTGAAGTTCTTGCACTAAGCTCTGCTCCTCCTTTGACATTAACATCAGGGCCTTCCAAACAAATCTTTGCACTGTCAGATGACACATTTGCATCAGGTGATTTAAATCCCTCAGCTAAAGATCCATCACCTTTTAGTTTTGGAGATTTAATATCTAGTTCTACATCAGGGAAATTAAGTTTACCAAAAAGAGGCTTCTTAGTGTTTGTCCCTTTCACATGAATATTCGATGTGTCAGTACCCTGGTCTACTTCTGGTGTTTTAATGTCAGCTTCTTGCTTCCTTGCTTTTCCTTTCACTTTTGGAAGTTTGAACTTTCCCTTTTTCCCTTTCACATCTATGTCAGGGACATCAAGACTTGCTTCAGTAGAATCAAATTCTGGTCCTTTTATGTTTACTTCAGGTGCTTTAACGTTGAAGTCAGCTTTTGGAAAATTTACATCAACTTCTGATTCTGATGGCATTGTGACTTTGGACATTTTAAAACCAACCTTGGGCCCTCCAGTATGAACCTCGGGACCCTTGATGTCAACATCACGAGCTTTAAGATTCATAACCACATCTGACATGGATAATTTTGGTCCTATAATGTCAGTGTCTGTTTTAGGAAGGTTAACATTAATTTCTTTTCCTTCAACATTTGAACCTTTCAGATTAATATCCCATTCGGGACCTGATACAGTTGGCAGTTTCACTTTGGGTGTTTTAAAGTCTACTTTAGAGGAATCAACATCTACTTTAGCTTTGGAAAGGTTGATGTCAACACCTTGACTCCCTGTTTTGGGGCCTTTAAAGTCTAGTGATGGCATTTTAATTTTAGGGATTTCAAACCCATCTTTGCCACCCCCAAGATCAACATGTGGACCTTTGATATCAACTTCAGGTGGTATTATTTGTCCTGCTCCTTTTATTTCTGTTTTTGGTATTTTGATATCAGTATCAGTTTTAGGGTTAGTAACATTAACATTTCCTTTTGTTTTTGGCCCTGTAAGATTAATGTTTAAGTCTGGCAAGGTGGGTCCTGATACTGATGGAAGTTTTACAGTGGGACTTGCCTCAGGGCCTTTAACATCAACTCCACCAATGTCAACTTTGGGGGCTACTGTGTCAGCACTGACATTTGGAATGTTTATAGTATCATTTGACTTTTCCAGCTGAGGAAGTTTGATGCCAAACGATGGTATCTTGATCTTGGACATTTCTAATCCACCCTTCGGTCCCTCAACTTCAAACTTTGGACCTTTTATATCAGCTTCTTTCAGGTTTAGATCTACATCTGGAACTGAAACATTCAAATCCCCTTTAGGTTTTGGACCTGTCAGCTTTAAATCCACATCTTTTGATCCTTTAAGTTTTCCACTGTGAATATCAACATCAAATCCTGCTCCTGCTGTCGTGACATCTGATGTCTTTATGTCAATTCCAGATTTTGAAAGATCAGCTTCTGGCATGTCAACTTTTGGTCCCTTAAGGCCAAATTTTGGAATCTTAAATTTAGGACTTTTAGATTTTGAACCAGATAAACCAATGTCAAAATCAAGTCCCTCGCGGCTCCCAGTCTTTCCTTTAATGTTGACATCTCCATGCTCCAGTTTAATATCAGGTTCTGAGGTCTTTATCTTTGGACTCTTGAATCCAACCTTTGGCATTTTAAACTTAGATTTTTTCGGAGTTACTTCCAAGATATCAGCGTCTTTCAGTTCAGCTTTTGGAAATTGACCCTCGCCTTTAAATTCCCCCTTTAATTTCGATCCCTTTAGATTTATGTCAACATTAGGTAGTGCTGTTTTGGACCCCGGTATTGTTGGATACTTTGGTGGTTCACTGCTATGCTTTAGATCAATATCAACACCTGGAATATCAGTTTTAAATTTTGCACCTTTGATGTCAATTTCAGGTGATTTGATATCTCCTTTGATCTTTGGACCTGAAACATCCATGTCACCTTTGAGTTTGGGGCCTTTCAAGTTGAAATCCACATCTGGCATGGATATTTTTGGTCCAGATATGCTTGGCATGTTGAATTTGGGACCTTTCAATTTGGCATTCGGTCCCTTAATGTCAAGGTCTGCTCCTTCGATATCAACATCTGGTGCTTTCACATCAATATCTGCCTTGGGGAGGTCAATATCAACATCTGGACCTTCTACTTTGGGGCCTTTCAAACCAAATGAGGGCATCTTGAATTTAGGCATTTTCAACCCACCTTTGGAACCCTCAATGTCAAAATCTGGGCCTTCAATATCCACCTCTGGTCCTTTGATATCTCCTTTAATCTTTGGCAGATTAACATCCACATCACCTTCAACCTTTGGACCTTTCAGATTAATGTCAACATCTGGCATATCAACTTTCGGACCTTTCAAATTTAATGAGGGCATTTTTATTTTAGGCATTTCAAATCCTCCTTTTGGTCCTTCAATATCAACTTCTGGACCTTTGACATCTATTTCAGGGGCTTTGATATCTCCTTTGATCTTTGGACCTGAAACATCCATGTCACCTTTGAGTTTGGAGCCTTTCAAGTTGAAATCCACATCTGGCATGGATATTTTTGGTCCAGATATGCTTGGCATGTTGAATTTGGGACCTTTCAGTTTGGCATTTGGTCCCTTAATGTCAA